>NW_019379697.1:718767-788510 GCF_000648655.2 Copidosoma floridanum
AATACAGGTATTCCTTGAGCTGGAAATTCTGAAAATTATGCGATTTGTCATGAAAATGTTCGTTTTAAATTTTACTACCACATAAACTGAGGAGTGAGAAAAAATTTATTAAAGAACTTAGACAATTTTCGTCCAATGTAGGCTTATTATTATTTTTTAATAAATTTATTTGGAGTCCTCGACATGCAATTTTTGTATAATCGAATTGATTTTCCAGCAGAAACCTCAAATACTTACGTAAAAGAAAGTGTTATTTTGATTTTTTTTTTATAAATAATTGAGTTTTCAGAGAAGTCTATTAAATAATTTGTAGAATAATTGTTATTCACTACTAATAAGAAGAGTGACGACGTGGCGACAGTTAATTGCAAATATATATGTGTGTATGTATGTGTACGATAATACAGCTTATAGTGACTCACTAGTCACGTATATACACCACGAATCGCCGCGCACGTGTTCAACTATAAGCAGTTGAACTTGAATGGGTTATTGATACTGTAGGGTTTACTGTATGGACTTATATAGTAATACTGTAGTAACATGCACTGTATACAGTTTACAGTTTACATATTGAGACATGAAAAAAAGTTATATACCAATATAATACGTTTACAATTTAGTACACATAGTTAAAAATTACCTCGGTAGCTTGATACTCAGTACCTGAGTGCTAGTTACGTACACCATTAACCCATACATATGCGATGTGATTCGAAATTCAAATGCGCACTATACGCACCAGTGTACTTTGTAGTGGCTGCCATTAAACAAGGAGAGAGTACTTAGGCCATATGCATACCCGTACTACCATATCCCGTCGCATTCCGCCGCGCCACCAAGCTACTCTCTTCTTCTCTACTGCCGGTCAATGCAATGCGGGCTTCCCCTCTCCTCCCGCGCATCTCGCCTAGACATTTATTCTCTCGTGCTCACACACGACTCTCTGCAGGGATCACTTTGCTTTTAAATGAGAGCGATCTGACGCGAAATTATGAGTTTTTCCCTATCCGAAATCGGCTAACACGCCTAAAAAAGTTTTCACTTCAAAAATCAGTGTTTGAATGAACACTGATTAGAATAATCATCATGTTTTTTTTTTACGTGTTCAATACATTTTTCTTATATATTTCAAAATGACAGAAAATGATATGATAAAAGTGTGACTGACAAAAAAGTTAACCGAGCATACTATAAAAATTATTTTTAACAAACAGTTTTAAAGTTTACGCCTCTGTTATAATACTTAGCTAATCGTGAAAAATCAGTAAGAATACTACTTTTGCGGAGAAATTTCTACTGTACTTTATTTTTAAAGTATCTCTTAAAAGTATTGAAAAGCTAAACTCTCTAATCTGCTTAATAGGCCTCTCTTCACGTTTTTTCCGTCTTCTGATAATCATAGTAAATAGTTACACTTCTTAGAAACCTGTGCCTCTAAAGAGATATCTTGCTTATAAAAAAATGAAAATAGATTCACATATGTCAAGTATATTTTTTTATATGTTGCATAAATAAAATGGTACTGTCAATTACCGAGTTTTCATAGATATCGTAGATCGCTACTTAAAAATACCTAAGCCAAGCAATCTTCTCAAATCCAATAAACTTTCGTTTTTATTAGATAGATTCATAAAATCATAGGTAGCATAAGTTATTTAAACAACTTTTTAATCCTAAAAATAAACGTATTTCAGAAATTGAAGGTAAATAATGTTAATACATTTTATTAATACCTAAATATTTCTATTGTTAAAGTAGGAATAAGATGCTTGTATCATAGTTCTGTCTTTGTCAGCTTCTATGTCTGACATTAACCTGTGAATAATGACATCAGAGAACTGACAATAATGTTCACGTTCCATAACAAGAGCATACCTATTCTCTTTTTCCATTACATACATTCCTGTTTCAAGAATTACAGATTTGATGTCAGAAAAAACTTAAGGTTCAATGGCTAAATATTTCTTGTACATATCTATGTACTCAAATGTGCAATTGTTTTTCTGTAGTTTTGTGCGTGTGTGTGAATGTGCACGCAAATGTGAAATATACTTGCACGTCAGTGCGTGCACGTGTGCCTTAGGAATATTCTCGTTTTAAAATAAAAAATGCGATATAGATGATTACAGAATTCATCTGACGATATTGGTGTGTGACACAGCTAATCCTATTATTCATAATATCCTGCATTAAAATAATCTTATTCTAAGCGGTTTTTTTGCAAACAACTGTTTCTTTTAATAAACATGCATATCTTTAATAGTGTGTGCGTAGGTACATGCAACTACGTGCTTATTTATGTTGTAACATATATTCGCAATACTCCTTATTCTATAATAAATAATAATCTTAAATAATTATAAACTTAATATTAATTTGTTTCTTACAAAATATAACGTAAGTTAAATTAATGTGATGTTTTTTGTTCGTGCATTACTTTTTCACCTTCTTCAACTCCTGTACCTGACGCAATGAACTGACAATTCATCTAATCTTGCAATTAAATTGCTTCTCGTTTTGGCAACGCAATTATAGTGGATCTACCCGAGATAAAAGGAAATCATCGTAAATTCCGTAACCTCGTCACCAGCTATATAGGTAACTCCATATTTCTGTTTTTCTGTTTGTCTGGCCATTTTTTTGCAGTACTAATTAGAAGATGTAACCATATTGTACTTTAAAATTTTAACTTATATTGCCTATCATTATCATCACCATCATCATCATCATCATCATCATCATCATCGTCATCATCATCATCATCATCATCATCATCATCATCATCATCATCATCATCATCATCATCATCATCACCATCGTCATCATCATCATCATCATCATCATCATCATCATCATCATCATCATCATCATCATCATCGTCATTGTCATCATCGTCATCATCATCATCAATCACCATCATCATCATCATCATCATCATCATCATCATTATCACCATCATCATCATCATCATCATCATCATCATCATCATCATCATCATCATCATCATCATCATCATCATCATCATTATCGTCATCATCATCATCGTCATCGTCGTCGTCGTCGTCATCGTCGTCGTGGTTGTCGTCGTCATCTTTATGTGTCATGTTATGATCATTATCATACTTTTTTATTCCCATCTTTCTGTGCTTTTTTAATTATAGTGCTCATTTATTTAGTTTAATGTATTGAAATCCTCACATATTTTTGTCACCTGCAAAATAGATTTTTAAGTATTTTTTTATTTTAGCTGAGTTACCAATTCTTTTTTCTTCTAATTCTAATAAGATATATGTTCTAACCATTTGTGCCACGTTGAATTTAAAACTAAAACAAGATCAGTGAGCCCGAAAAGACTATTTTAATTATTAGACTTCATAAAAAAGTTATGTTTTTAAAAGAAACACAAGTGTGAAAGCTAGCAAAAAATAATTAAGCTTTCAAATGCAAGATTTAAAAGAAACCTAGACGAAGCTTAGTAATTACTATTTGAAACAAAGAAGTACGGTAAGTTAGACTGTTAGCAATTATTATTCATTAGTAATGGTTACTCCTGGATTTTTTAATCTGCAAAGTAAAACTGTAAACAACTTTAACCAAAATATGTGTGGAGTACATAATTATTATGTATTTGTTGACTAGAAATATACATCTGAACAAGTCTATTAGAAACCAAAATATTATACAGTAAAACTTACGCAAACATAAAAATTATATATTCTGGTATATGCAAGAAATAAAACAGTAATGCAATCCTTTTATATAACCAAGGTTTTAAAATCGAACTATACTATAATTTCATTTTCTGACGTTCTGCATAACTTTGGTTCAAAATGGTTTTGTCTGTGGACAGCTTTGATTTTTTAAAAAGTTTTCAATGAACTATTAAGGTAAAGTACCCAGTAGTTAAACACTTTTGACAGTCGAAATTTTCTTTGTTGATTTATAAAAAACTAACAAAAAATGATGTTAAAAAAAACATTGCATTAATTATTTTAAATTTTTTTTATTTATTAGAAAAAATTAAAAATATCAGCTTAATAAACAAAGAAGAAATTAATATGAAAAAAAAATCATCAAGACCCAGTTTCTGGACACCAGTGTCCAGGTACTGGGACCAACATGAGACTTGGGACCAGTAGTTGGATACCCCATGTTAATTAATTAGAAAGGAGGTTAGGGTAGACGTAACTTCAAAATGCTTTCTCACATCTCTCAACTACTTAATGATTATAATCTTTTTTACTACATGGTATAGTTTCTGGCCATCATTAAACTTCTTTTTAGTTTTCAACAGTAACATTTACATATTATATTTAGTATTCATTAATAATTTTAAGTGTTTTCTACTGTCCAAGTACCAGGTATAGAAAAAATCTTATGTTATCGAATGCAAGCTATTTTTGGACACAGTTGTTTATATTTTTTTAGTAGTTTAACTCTGATAAACATTATTAAAAATTATAATAATATCTATGTTGCAACGTCACTTTAGTTAGAAAATAACTTAAACGTTCTATGCCCAACTATAAATTATAATTTTTAACGACTTTTTCCGTGTCCAAGTAGTGAGCATAGGAACACTCCTAACTTATTAAAGGGACCTATTATTGGACAGCCAGTTTACATGCTTCGCATTGAAAACATATTTTTTTACTTAAAAATGAAAAAGAGCTTTAAAGATAATTTTTTTCATCAGGCATTATTATATGAATAGATTATAAATACATTTCTCTTTCCTATTTAAAAATGTCTTGTATTCGAGAATGTTAATCATATTAGGCTGTCCAACTACTGGTGCTATTTTTATTTCTGCCCAACTACTGGGTACTTTACCTTACTTACAACTTCAAAACCTAATGAATTGGATGTACATTCTTTATTTATTTTTTTATATTCTTTGTCTTTTTCCCAGGAATTTTTTAGAATCATACTCTTAGATTTTGTTTATTCCGATGGTTGATTTTTTTCAATATGTTTTCTGATTGAACTTTTTTTCTATAAACATTTAAAAAATTTTTTTTTATTACAATTTAAAATTTTGCTTACCTAAATTGATTCTTGTATCTTTTTTATTAAATCTTTCATTGCGATTTGGACATAAACGTCACTGCTTGCTTTTGTTCAATGCCGATTTTTTAAGAAAAATTATGTTAACAACACGTTTAAAGCTTTGATTTTTTAACTTATAACTAAAAAAACAGAATTTGTAAGTATTTTATAATTAAATTGCGTTTTGCTAATCCTAAAAAATACAATTTCATCCTAAATTATACAATGGCACCCTAAATTTAATGCAAAGTGGTGGCCTGCAAAAGTATGTATTTTGACCTGAATCACACTTATCTCTATACTACTGCACAAGCATTCATGGAACTTAATCATTACAGCCACTTGAAATTTTGCTTGCAGCAAGAATATTAAATAATTCTTGGTGTTTTTTTATAAATTGTTACTATCAATTCAGATAAAAAAAACTATGTACAAACGGCCCGACTTAGATATGTGGATGCTTTTACAGTCGCATTTATAAATTTTTCCTAACGAATTTTTTGAATACCTTATAAGAATGAAAAATAAATTTAATATAATATGATTTCTTTATGTATGAAGTTTTAAGTATACAACAAAAAAAAGTAAATGATATTAAATTTGTTAAAGATTGTTTGTAGAAAACAATAATTACATTCGGACAATAATAAAATTGCTTAAGAAAAGTTATCCTAATGACAAAGAAAAAGAAAAATAAGTAGAATAACCATTTTTCAATAAGTTTTAAAAAATTTATGAGCAAAAAAGTATCTTTGATTGAAGAGGGTAAATTGATATCGATTTTTTTTTTTTTTTAGTTATTCTAAATGATATAAAAATAAGATAGTAGAGCAATAATTTGTCAAATAGCCTCAAAGATAAAACATTTTTTTTTGGATTATGGATCCAAACATTGTTTGTTATGGATGAAAACATTGTTTTTTGCGTTAATTTTTTGTCTTGATTGTTGAAAAGTGAAAAATTCTTTAGAAAATCAATAAGGATATAAAATTTTACTTGAACAAAGTTGTTGAATTTGAAACATGACTTTTCGGAACAGTCAACATTATTGGACCATCATGTAATGCAAAACGAATACAATTTATTAGAAAAAAACCTAAACAACCGTAATGGTAATATAGAGGAGCGTATCCCGAGTCCGAATCATCGTAAGAAATTTTTTTCAATGATTTGTTTTGATTAAGACACGTTAAAAATTGTTTGATTTTAGCCTAGTAAAAAAAACTTTTTAGTAGCACAACTTCCCACAAAGTGTAGTTTTTTTATGTATAATCGAGTTCATAGCAGCGAGTTTTTTGTTGCTAAGTATTCCAGAAATACGTCTTGAGTGACCAAGAGGTGACGCACTAATTATGTTGCAATGCGTGCAGTAACCGATACATACTTAAATCATAGAATAAAGTATCTCTCTTAGTATAATTACTTGACAACGTATGCAAGTAAGACTGCTATAATTCAGCTAACACGTAAGTTCTTATTTTATGTGGAATAATTGATCATTACAAACAGTAAACTTGCAGCAAAGTCCAGTACTTGGCCAAAAATTAACTTGAGAGTATTTTGGGCAATAGTTGAACAGTAACAACATGTTACTTAATCATCACATAGCTTGTACTTAATTAAGTTTTAATCAGTAGTTACTAAGTTATTTCTATCGGTTACTTAATGGGCATTTAACGGATACCTGCTGTAAACTTACCAGATACTTGACAGGTACTTAACTCACACATGTTTTTCTGGTGGGAGTAGAAATACATTGACACACACCACTAGTGGCTCTACTCTGAAGTAATGCTAACGCAGTTCCAAGTTACAATTACAGCCACGTGGCATGGGGTAGGGGTTTACTGGGTATAAGTGGTCTAATCAAAAAAACTACTGAGTCCCATACTACCGCTGTCCCTTCGGTCTGCATCAAGGCATTCCCCCTCCCTCCACCAAAAAAACCTCTACCACTACGACCTCTAACCCCTCTACGGTATGCGTAACCTTGTCGAAACTGACGGTATACCATCCCACCGTGTATAGAAGTAAGTGGAAGCTATGACATTCTTCTTAGATACATGCACAACACTCTCACTGCATTAACACAGACATACTCACAAGTTTTTTGAGGTAGCAATTGGTGGAATCTCTCTCTCTCTCTCTCTCTCTGGCTAGTGTAGAGTGCCTACATTAACACTTACTACACACAATCACTACTCTTACACTTCTTATAAAACGCCAGGGACAGTCTCCGAGGGTGGGGCTGAAGGAGCTTGGCGACTCCCGGGCGGTTTGAGCAAGTAGCATTTTTCTCTTGAAATAGAGAGGGCTGCTGCTTTGGTTTGAAACCTTTCTAAATTTTTATTTTAGGAAAAACAAAGGGTAGTGCTGGCCTTCACGGGTCAGCACGTCACTCAAAAAAATGCAAAAATGAAGAATGTCCATGCAAGACAAGTACCCCAGGCGATAACCTCTCAGAGGGAGTCCGCCGGCAGTTCCGATCCGGTGAAAGCCTGGGTGATTGTTGCAGGCCCCACTAATTCTTGAGGGGGGGGGGGCGCAAAAATGCTATTACTAGCCAGCAGGGACTATTGGATGTTCCATGGCCAATTTTAGGTAAGGAACGATAAACAAGCGTCTCGAGTATCGGCAGTAACGTGAGTGAGGAGAGCAACGATACTGTTTTTAGCTACCAAACGCAAGAGGAACTCGACTCCATGGAAAACGATGGTGTAGAGCTGAGAGCAAAGCAAAATCAAAAGATTGAACAAGTTTGACTTGCAACAAGTGAGCTTGAAAAAATGCTTGAAGCTATAAACGAAAAGTATAGAAATAGTGCCAACGCTGTCAAAAATATCATTAAGGCTGCGCTCAAACACCTGAAAGCAGTTGAGGTGACTAGAAAAGTTGTCATTACTAAAGAAGAGAGCTACACTTAATGTTGGAATGAATGCTTTAAATCCCTGCAAAACAGGGTAAAAACAAGAGATAATTTCCGTCAACATGAGCAGAAAAAAAAATTCTAAACACTGCCCTTAAAGAAATCACATGGACGAAGCGAAATAGGAGTCCCACAGAAAGTCCTGAAAAATGGCAAGGGCTGTGACCGTAAAAAAAAAAAAAAAAATAACTAGTGATGGCAAGAGGAAAGAGGCCCCTCCTAGTCAAAAAAGTGCCCAGGAAAAAGCCATGACACGATGACAAAAGTTCTGGTAAAGGTCGGAGAAGGACAAACCTTTACCTGGGTACTTGAGTCAGTGAGGGTGGGCTTCAACCTTGAAAAGACAGGAGCAGTGATCCAAAGTGTTGTTATCACCAAAAAAGGGACTTGCTTCTTGAAGTCAAAGGAGTAACAGATGTTAAAAATTTACTAAAAATGTGGAAGAGTCAGTAGTGGGCCAAGGAACGGTGGTTACTACTGTACGAAAGGTGATGCTAAAGATCCGAGATTTTGACATAATTATCGAAGAAGGAAAAAACTAAAAATCTATTGAGAAGATTGTCGAAAAATGTAACTAAGATTTAAAGGTTCAGCTGCTCAAAGCAAACTCTAAAGGCCCAAAGAATAGGGCTTGTAACCCTTGACAAAACAGTCGCCAAGGAAGTCAAACACGCAGGCTAGGTCAGGATTGGCTTTATCTCCTGCCATGTTAGGAAAAGGGTAGCTGTGATAAGGTGCTTTCAATACCTCGGATACGGTCATGTATCCCACAACTGTAAAGAGAAGGACCGATTAAAGTAGTGCTTCAAATGAGGAAGCTGCAACCACCGCAAAAAAACTGCGGTAATACAACACGGTGTTTCCTGTGCAAAACACAGGACACGAAACACGAAGTTGTAAGTACAAGCTGACCAATCTTCAGACAAGCGTTAGAAGAAACCAGGAGGAAAGCTTAAGCGGCGCGTAGCGCAAAAGTAAATAGGCAGAATTTCTTAAAGGACTGTGAGCTGATGTGGACCTACGCTGTGCTAAGTACACCTACTGATTAGCAGAGTAAAGCATTGAGCATTTTGTAGTGCCTACAATGAAGCGCTAGACACAAGTACTGGTCCTTAGGGACCCCGGATTTTTTTCAGGACTCGAAACGATTGGCGTCTCAAGCAATTAGTGGCGAACTTGCTTGCTAATGGTAAGAGATACGATAAACTCCCTGGTGGCTCCACCCTAAAGTAATGCTAACTTGGTTTCGGGTTGGAACAGAAGCTACTTGCCTAGAGAGGGGTAATGAGTCAATCTCAGAGGTCTAATAAAAAAAAATCATTGAGTCCCACACTACGTCTGTTCCTGAAGTGTGCCTCAATAAATTTCCCCCCACTCTACGAAAGAAAAAACAATCTATTACCACTTCCACTCCCACTACCACTACCACTGCCATGGCCACTACCACTACTACTACTACTGCCACTACTACTGCTACTACTACTACTGCTACTACTACCACTACTCCTAGGTGGTGTTTTCGCTAGTTTCTCCATACCGGGCACTTCCCCGGGTGGCGGATAGGAGCATCCTCTTAAAATATGAGGTGACGATGGGCAGCTGAGGTGGCTTTCAGTGGTGGTGGTCAGGGGCGTGAATCAGGAGGCGTGTGTGGCGTTGGCGTGTGTATCTGCGGTGGTGTGGACGGGGGACTAGTGCCCCATGTCTCCAACGGTGTGAATGCATGGGCCGGCTCTGCTTGTGCTCCTTGTTCTTCGCTTTTTGCTGCTACCGTGGATGGCACTCCATTGCTTGATGCGGGCCAACAAAAACTAGCACCCGTCGTGTATAGAAGTAAGCGGCGGTTAAAACATTCGTCTTAGATACATGCATCACACATTCTTACTAAACAAACACAGGTACACTTACGGATTGTTCTGGTTTGCGTGTGGTGGGTTCTTTTCCGGGCTTGCGTTGGAGGCCTGGCAGTGGGTGAAGCCGGACGATAAGGCCCAGGTAAGTCTGGGTAACCACATCTAATATGGCTGTACGCCTCATAAAAAAAAAAGACGTGGTGGGCCAACTAATCTAGGCTTACTACCACTGAGGAAGCTATATAGCGGCACCTTAGTGCCTTACGCCAGCCCGTTTCGTTGGGTTGTCTGCGCGGTCGTGAGACCGTACACCTGCCGCTCGTCTCGCTGGGATGACCGTTGTGTACCAACATATACATACATTACACATGAACACTATTTTTAGACTTGTTACTCAACGCCAGGGCAGTCTCCGTGGGTGGGACTGAGGGAAAGTGGCGACTCCCGGCCGGCCTGAGCAAGTAGTGGTTCTCTCTGATAACAGAGAGGGCTGCTGCCCTGGTTTTAACCCTTTTCAAATACTTATTTCTAGAAAAAAAGGGTAGTGCTGGCCTTCGCTGGTCAGTACGACACTCAATAAGATGCCAAAATGAAAAACGTCGATGCAAAACTAGTACCCCAGGCGGTAACCTCTCTGAGGGAATCCGCCGGCGGTTCCGATCCGGTGAAAGCCCGGGTGACTGTCGCAGGCCCCACGGATTCTGGGGGAGAGCCACAAAGACGTGTCTCATGGTCAACAGGGACTGCTAAATGTTCTATGGCCTTTTATTACAGACAAAAGACGAAGAGAAAGCCTGTCGAGTATAGGCACTGACAGCAACGTGTCAGTATTAAGCAACCAGACCCGGGAGGAGCTTTCCTCTTCAGAAGAAAGTGTCGCTATGCTCAGAGTAAAGCGACAGCAAGTTGCTTAAAAAGTCCAATCAGCAACGAATGACATTACAGAGACGCTACAAATAATTAACGATAAGTACAGCAACACAGCGAACGCTGTTAAAAATGGGCTTAAAGCGGCGCTTAAGCATATTCAAGAGGCAGAGGTGCTGAGAAAAGGCTGTCTTACTGAAGAAGATTTGTATACTAACGCTTGAAAGTCGTCATTTAAATCCCTGCGGTGAAGGAAACAAAGGCGAGATAATTTTCGACGGCATGTACAAAAGAAAACCCTGGATACTGCCCTAAAAGAAATAAAACGAAGTAAAAGAAACAGGAGCCCATCAAACAGTCCGAAGAAACGCCAGCAGACTATATCTTCAAAGAAAAAGAAAACAGGTAGTGGCAAACAAGAAAAAATTTCTCTGAATGACAAATTAAGCCAGAAGAAAAAGTGGACACCACAACAACAGTAGTAGTAAAGATGGCTGAAGGACAGACCTTTGCAACGGTGCTGAAGACGATGAAGGCGAACTTTGACCCCAATAAGGCTAACGTGGCAGTCCAAAGTGTTGTCAATAAAAAAAAAAGGAGACATACTTATTAAGGCCAAAGGTGTAGAGAATGCTACTGCATTTCCACAGCAAATTGAAAAGTCGGTAGCTGGACAGGGTATTGTCAAAATGAGCAACAGAAATTTGACATTAGAAGTCTGAGACCTGGATGCCATTGTAGAGGAAGATAAGGTCAAAGAGGCTTACGCTAGGACTCTTAGACATTAGAGCCAGGAGCCAGAAGTAGCTCTCTTAAAGCCAAATGCCAGAGGACAGAGGCTGGCTTTAAACGAAGCATCTGCCAGACAAGTAGAAAAGGAAGGCAGGTTACGAGTTGGCTTTGTAAGCTGCCGGATTCGAAGAAGAATTGAAGTATTAAGATGTTACAAATGTCTTGGATATGGACACGTCTCAGGCAACTGTAAGAACGAAAACAGATCCAAGCGTTGCTTCCGGTGTGGAAGCTCAAACCACCCGAAGAATGAGTGTCCTGGCCCAGCGCTTCCTTTGCCCAACAACGGAAAACAACCACGAAGCAGGCAGCGGGAGCTGCCCTCTATTTAGAAGAGCCCTAATAGAGGCTAGGGACAAGGCTTAAGCAGGATCAATATAAGGCAAAAAAACCTTGAGTTGAAAGACAGGCTTATGTGGACCCACGCTGTGCTGAGTACTTTTTTTTCATCTACCAGCAAGGGAAAGCATTGAGCTTATAGTGGTGCTGGCTAAGGAGGCGGCCTACTATGAAGCTCTTGACAAGGTGCTGGTCCTCAGGGACCCCGAGTCCTTTTCAGGACTCGAGAACATCAGCACCTCTAGCAAATGGTGGCGAGTTAGCTCGTTGATGCTGTGAGACGCGATGGTCTCCCAGGTGGCTCTACCCTGAAGTAATGTCAACGTGGTTCCGGGTTGGATCAAAAGCCATGTGGCATGGGGGGGGGAGGTTTAGTGGGTATGGGTGGTCTCATAAAAAAAATCCACCGAGTCCCACAGTACCGCTGTCCCTACGGTGTGCCTCAATGTATTTTCCCTCCCTCCACAAAAAAAAAAAAAAAAAAAAAAAACTACCACTACCTAAACAAGTGGCCCAGGCGGTTACCTTGCAGAGAAAGTCCGCTGGCAGTTCTAATTTGGTAAAAGCAACAGAATTTGGTGGTTGCTGCAGGCACAATAATTCCTAGGGAAGGGGACAGAAAGGTGCTATTCATGGCCAGCAGGGACGGGTGAATGTCCCATGGCCATTTTTAGGTAGAAGATGATGATCAAGTCTTTCTAGCATTGGTAGCAACGCCAGCGAAGACAGCAACCTTACCGTCTTCAGCAATTAGACGCAAGAAGAGCTCGATTTTATGAAAAACAATGGTGCAGAACTTAGATAAAAGCGAAATGAAGAGTTACAAGTTAAACTTGCAACAAGTGAGCTTGAAACAAAACTTGAATCCATGACAGGAGTATAAACAGGAGTCTTTCAGAAAGTCCTGGAAAATGGCCAAGAGCTGAGAGTTAAAGAAAAGAGAACAAGCGACAGTAAGAGGGAAGATGTGTTTCTTAGCAACAGAAGTAGTCAAAAATGATTTTAGAAATAATGACACAAGCCCTTTACAAGGTTACAAAACAAGGTTAGGGGAGAAAAATTCTTTAGCGGAGTATTTAACGTTATAAAAGATGGCTTCAATCCTGAGGTGATATAAGCTGTAGTCCAAAGTGTTATGGCCACTAAGAATGGACATACACTCTTAAAATCCAAAGGAGTGAAAAATCTTCCAAAATTTACCTAACACGTGAAAAAATCCGCAGTTAGTGAAGGATCGGTGGTAACTACAGCACGAAAAGTAACGTTCGAGATACGAAACTCGAACAGTATTGTCAAAGAACAAGATGTTATAAGATCTGTTGAAAAAATCATCGTTAACCAAAATCAAGATCTAAAGGCTTAACTTCTAAAGGCAAATGGTAGATAAAAAATATTGGCGTTATTTGACCTAAATAAATCGGCTGGAAAACAAGAAGAACACGTAGGCAGAATCAAAATTAGGTTTATCTCCTGCGTTGTGAATGGAAGGCTCACAGTTACAAGGTGCTTCTGCTGTCTGGGATATAAACATGTATCCTAAGACTGCAAGGGCGGAGATAGATTGAAACTGTGCTTTAAGTGCAGAAGCTTAAATCACCGCATGTAAGAATACAGTAGTCCGACACGACGTTTCTTCTGCAAGACAGGAAACACAAAGCACGAGGCAGGAAGTATAAGCTGCCCAATCTACAGTGAAGTGCTAGATTAGGCTAGGAAAAAGGACTAATAAGGGCACACCTGCAAAGGTAATTATTAAAGAAAAAGTATTGACTTATGTGGACCCACGCTGTCCTAAGTACAAATAACTTTCAGCTAGGGGAAGCATCAAGCATATAGTGGCAGACGCAAAGAATGCGGCCTACTAGGAAGCGCTAGACACGGGTGTTGGTTCTCAGAAACCTCCAGTCGTTTTCAGAATTCGACAGAATTAGCACCTCTAGCCATGGTAGCGAGCTAGCTCACGAATTCTGTAAAACAAAATGTTCCCTCTGGTGGTAATGCCAATACGGTTTTGAAGTTAAACGAAAACCGCGTGGTATGAGTGGGAAGGGGTTATGAGTATTAATGGTCTAATAAAAAAAATCTACTGAGTCCTACATTACCGCTGTCCCTGCGAAGTACCTCAGTACATTTACCTTTCCTCCTCCAAAAGAGAAAAATCGCCACCACTCCCACTGCCACTCGAACTACTACTATTACTACCACTACTACAACTACACTTACATTCATTGACACTGACATACTCTTGCAGCATGGACGCTTTAGTTTGCGTGCGGAGGCTTGCTGCCGCCCGTGGCACTGTGTCGGGCGGGAGTGGGTGGTGAGACTCGATGCGGTGACTGGGGAGGCCCGGGTATCTCTACCGCTGATAAACTCGGACGTCCGAAAACAAAAAAGATGTGGCGATCCTTTTAACTAAGGAATCTGGCCATTGACGGACTATATGGAGGGCACTATTAGTGCAGACCAGCTAGTACTCTTTCGCTCGGTCGGTGTTAACGATGTGGTGGTTGTATTCGCCTCGGATCGTGGGCTGGAGCTGGCATGAAGCAGGAGAACCACACCCTATACTCTCACAATACCTTATCACCTAGTTTGCTATTTCTGGAAACTCCTAAAAAATAGTCCCTAGCCGAGGGTAGAAGGCTCGCCGTGTTTGCCGTGCGGTGCGACCCGTGAGCGGCCAAAGGGAGATCCTGGGCAGTAAGGCGATACCTAGGCTGCGTGCCGAAGTGACCCGAGCTGTCTTTGGCTCCTGCTGACTGCAAGACGGGAGGCCGAATTCTTAACCAGGTCCGGTCAATCGGCTAACACTGGGGAGGTCGCGGCCCGGGGCGGGCTGGTCGCGCTGCTGCTGTGGCCTCGCAGGCTTGGTGGGGGGCCTGTTGAGCTGGGTGGGTGTGGGGGCGTGGCAGTCTTCTGCTCAGCTTCTGCTTCTTTTCAGTTTGGCGGTTCCTCGTTGGGCTTGCGGGATTGCTGTCGTGGCGTTTCTGGCTTGCTCCTCTTCATGGCTCCCTCAGTGTGATGAGTGCGTTCTGCCACGTGATGTCTGCCGGAAACTCTCCAGAGAGTGGATCGCTTCTGGTTGGGGCGTGATACTCGAGGGAGTGGAGGTGGGCGAGCGTGGCAGGGCGTGCTATATCTTGAGGTTACCCACCCACACCGAAACCGCCCTTCAGACATGTGTTGGGGGCGGACGGCAGCCTCCACCGGTGAGGGATCCAGATGGGTCGGTGGGAACCTTGGGATGAACTTTGTGTGTTTTAGACATGGCGCTTGCAACATCAACTGGAGAAAGATTCAGTGGAGTCATTGATGTGAGGGAATTCCCTTCCATCAATGATAAAAAGGAAAAGCCCGTTTGGAGCAGGAAGTTGGACGTTGTTGCTGAGGCGGCGTTCGACGACCTGACCAGGGCCTTGGAGGGGCTCAGGACGCTCATGGTGAGGCACCCTAACACGGCAGGCACCTTAAAGGCCAATGTCGTGGCGGCGGTGACTGCCATGAGGGTCCTGAAACGCCTTCAGGAGCGGAACACGAGAGAAGAAGATCTGCCTTTGGACAACAGTCAGGCAAAGGCCGAACAAGGAGGAAAGAGGAAGCGAGGACGAGAGGAAGAGACCCCCAGCCTTCAGCTGACGTCAGGTAAGGCCGTGAAAAAGGTGAAGGAGGCTGGACCTCAGCTGCGACTAGAGGGTGTTGCAGCAGAGGATCCAGCCAAAAAAGCTGAATGGACAGAGGTCCAAAGCAAGGTAAAGAAAAAGAAGAAGGAAAACGCTCAGGAGAACAAGCCCCAAGGGGGTACGGTAAAAACCCCTAAAACCGTAAGGAAGAGACGTCCCAGGGTCAGGCCTGAGGCAATATTGGTTGTGCCAGCAGTAGGCAAGAAGTATGCCGAGGTCCTGGCCCTGATAAAAGGGTCGACGTTGCCGGGACTGGGGCGAGCGTGGGAGCTGTCAGGGAGACGAGGACAGGAGGTGTCCTCGTCGAACTGAAGAATACCGTGTCCGAGCACCGCGATGCGTTTGCCGAGGCAATTAAAAGTGCCGTGGCGGACGCGGGTGGTGTGAGGACGCTAGCCCCGCGCTCGACCCGGGGGATCAGGGACGTCGACCCGACGGTAACCGAGGAGGAGGTTAAAGCTGCTGTAAAAGGTCGTTTCGACGGGGCTGCTGCACCAGAGATGGTGGTGCGGCTCTCGTCGAGAGCGGCCAAAGGTAACAGGGTCACCTATGTTGAGGCTCCTGCGTCTGCGGCGGTGGTCCTCGACAAAATAGACTACCTATGGCTTGGCTGGGTCAACTGCAGGATTCGGCCCAGGACTAGAGCTGAGCGCTGCTACAGGTGCCTTGGGTTCAGCCACATCTCTAACCAGTGTGGCGGGCCTGACAGAGCCGGGGCATGCTTCAGGTGTGGAAAAAAGGGTCACGTGACAAGGAGCTCCTCGCAAAAAGAAGCGAGCTGCTACCTATGCGAGAACGTGAACCCGAGGCCGGATACCAGACATGTCGCTGGGTCTGCTAGGTGTGGAGCCCTACGGCGGCTGTGGGAGTTGCTCTGAAGAAATGGCGCTGATCCTGCAGGTAAACCTTGATAGGACCGTGCTCGCGCATGATCTGCTGTGCCAGATTTCCCGTGCCCGGGGTACGGATATGCTCTTTATAAACGAGCCATCCCGCACGCTACCAGGCCGGGGCTGGTACTGCGACAGGACAAAATGCGCAGCCATCCTGATCTGTAGCGACAAGTTCTCCGTATCCGATACCGAAGGCGGAGACGGGTTCGTGTGAATCAGGTGTGGGAGTGCTTTCTATGTGAGTTGCTACGTATCCCCTAACATCTCGATTGGTGTCTTTAGTGATCGGCTTGCCGAACTCGAAGATGCTGTTCGAGTGTGCAGGGAGAGTGGTGATGTTGTCCTGGCCGGTGGCTTCAACTCCAAGGCCATCGCTTGGGGGGAGCCGAGAACCGACCCCAGAGGACGGGCGGTGTTAGAGATGGCTGCAAGGCTGGATCTTATCGTCGTGAACTCTGGTAGTCCAGCAACGTTCAGGTGCCTGGGTAACCGGGGCACGATCATTAATCTTACGCTGGTGTCGACACAAATGGTGGCATGGGTGTCTAACTGGCAAGTCCTGGAGGCCTACACGGCTACTTATTACCAGTACGTTACTTTATATGAAACGAGAACTGTGGAGAAAGCTTGCAAGAAGTAATCCGAAGGCGCGTGACCGGGTGAAATGTGGCAAAACTCAACCGAGATTTGCTGCAGGAAGCCATGGTAAGTGCGCCCCTTCCTGTTAATTTGAGCAATATCACTTATACAGCAGAGGTCGAGGCACTCGTGAGTGGCACTATGAGACGGGTCAGAGAATGGTGCGATGCGTGTATGGCCAAAAGGTTTGCCGGTAAGGGTTCGACGTTCGTGATACTAGTGGACCGAAGAAATTGCAAACTTGCGCCGGAAGGCGCAGCACCTGCGGCGTCTTGCACAGCGACACAGACCTTGCCAAGACGTCGAGGTCGATGTTACCGCGTACAAGAATGCAAAAAGGCCTTGGTGTGGGCGATCAAGGTGAGCAAGACCTGATGCTGGCGTAAACTTATCACTGAAGTGGACAAAGGTACCTGGGGCCTGGGCTACCGGATCGTACTAAAAAGACTGTGCGGCTCCGACCTGATTCCTCCCATGGAATCTTCCTTTTTGGAGTTGGTGGTTCCCGGCCTCTTCCTGGAGCATCCCGGTTAGAGGCGAGAGGACATAAGTACAGGCCAAGTGCCTCTCTTTACTCTTGATGAATTGAGGTCAGTGGCATCGAAAACACCGGGGCAAAAGGCTCTTAGCCCGGACGTGGTGCCGTTCGAAGTCCTTAAGGTCATAGCTGTTGAGAAACTGAACTTTTTTCTGGCCATATTTAATGCGTGCCTGCACGCTGGACTGTTCAGCGAGCGTTGAAAGATCCAAAGGCTTATTCGTTTGGACAAGGGCAAACGACCTCCTCTGGTCCCGTCATCATTCCGACCCTTAGGTATGTTAAACAATTGTGGAAAAATGCTTGAGATGCTAATAAGAACTTGCTTAAAAGGAGAAACCAGCCTCTTGGAAAATCAGTATAGGTTCCGAAATATATGTGTTTATTTATATGTTCTTGAGTCTGTTACGGAGGCATAAAAACCCTCTCATAAGACGATGAGTGTCTGTGTTCAAACGACGCTCGACGTCAAAAATGTCTTTAACTCAGGAAAATGGTCTGACATAATGAGGGCATTAAGACGCTAAAATGTACCGGTCTACCTGAGAAAGATCCTGGACAGTTATCTCCAGGACCGAGACCTCCGACACGATACAAAAAAGAGATGGACCAAGAGAGAGGCGTCTGAAGTTGGGGGTTGCGCAGGGATCAACCCCTGGACCTGACCTCTGGAACTTGATTTATGGTGAACTTTTGCGCCTTGAAATGCCTCTGAAGATTAAGCTGACGGGCTTTGTTGATGACATAGCACTGCACGTCATAGCGAGATCCCGAGAGAAGGCGGACGGCAAAATACGGTGGGTGGTCGCGATAGTGTTGGAGTGGATTTAGGATCATGGTTTCGAGCTGGCGATTTAAAGGACAATAATGAATGTTCTCACCAGGCAGAGATAGATCAGGGGAGACCTCTGCCTGACAGTTGCGAGTGAGGTAATCTGCGCGAGTCCGGTAGTGCGCTACCTAGGAGTGTAGATCGATTCACGGATCACGTTCTAGGAGCACATCAGGAGAGCAGCTGAAAAATCCGGTTTCTGGAGCGCTTTCACGGTTAATGCCAAACGTTGGGGGCTCGCGGAAAGCCAAAAGACGGCTTCTTCCGTCAGTCTCCAACTCAATCCTGCTGTATGGCGTGGAGGTGTGGGCGGACGCGCCAGCGAGAAGATATATCTGGGAGCGCAATACTTTGGTACAGCGCGTCGAATCGCTAAGGATCGCGTGCGCCTATCACACAGTATCCTCCGCTACTATTATGGTAATAGCACAAACGATTCCCCGTTGTGTTGCTTGCGTTGGAGCGGCGAAGAAAGTTCCTGAGTTCTGGCAACGAAAGTGATAATGACAGGCGGGAGAAAACGATGACGACATGGCAACAGGAGTAGAATCGGTCTAGTGTGGGTAGGTAGATGCATCAGTTTATCTCACACCTGCGTCCATGGGTAAAGAGAGGGCATGGAGAGGTAAATTACTATCTCACCCAGTTCCTCTTCAGGCATGGCCAGTTTAATGCCTATCTCCATCGCATGGCAGTGATAGTATCACCCAGATGCACTTACTGCCCTGCGTTGAATGATACCGTCGAACATACGTTTTTCGTGTGTGAGAAATAGTATCGTGAGTACCAGTAACTCATGGACGAGCTTGACGTGGCACCCGCTCCCGAAACTATTATCTCTGTGATGCTACGCACCGAAAAGGGATGGAAGGCAGTGGATAGCTTTGTCGCATGCGTCATTCGGCGTAAGGAAGAAGAGGAGACAGCTACTACGCAAGAAGCAGGGGTCTCTGAGTAGACCGGCAAAGGTTATTCATGCTAAAAAGTAAGAAAGCAGCCTACAAGAAAGCGCTAGACCTAAGTGCCAGTCCTCAGAGACCCTGAGTCCTTTTTAGGTCTCGAGAGGATTTGCACCTCTAGCAACTAGTGGCGAGCTTAATCGTTAATGCTGTAAGACGCGATGGTCTCCCTTGTTGCTCCACCCTGAAGTAATGCTAACGCGGTTCTGGGGTGGAACTAAAGCCACGCTGCATAGAGAAAATTCTAGTGGGTATTGATGGTCTAATAGAAGAAATCTACCGAGTCCCACACTACTGCTGTCCCTGCAGTAAGCCTTAATGCATTTCTCCTCCCTCCACAGAAAAAACTCCTACTACTACTACTGCTACTACTACTGCTACTACTACTACTACTACTCCTACTACTACTACTCCTGGGTGGGGTTTTTGCTAGTTTTTCCATACCGGGCGCTTCTCCAGGTGGCGGATAGGGGCATCCTCATAAGATATGAGGTGACGATGGGCAGCTGGGATGGCTTTCTGTGGTGGTGGTTGGAAGCGTGGATTGGAAGGCGTGAGCGGCATTGGCGTGTCTATCTGTGGTGGTGTGGACGGGAGACTCGTGCCCTCTGTCTTCATCGGTGTAGATGCATGGGCCGGCCCTGCTTGTGCTCCTTGTTCTTCGCTTTTTGCTGCCGCCGTGGGTGGCGCTCAAATGCTTGATGTGGGCCAACAAAAACTAGCACCCGTCGTGTATAGAAGTAAGCGGCGGTTATAACATTCTTTTCGGATACATGCATCACACTCTCACTAAACAAACACAGGGATACTGATGGATTGTTCCGGGTTGCGGGTGATAAGTCCTATTCCGGGCTTGCGTTAAACGCCTGGTGGCAGGTGAAGCTAACCGATGAGACCCAGGTGAGTCTGGGTAACCATATTTGATATAGCTTATGCCTCATAAACAAAAAAGACGTGGTGGGCCGACTAATCTAGGCTTACTACCACTAAGGAGGCTACGTGATGGCACATTAGTGCCTTACGCCAGCTCGTTTTGTTGGGTTGTCTGCGCGGTCGTGTAACTGTACACCTGCTGCTTGTCTCGCTGAGATGACCGTAGTGTACCAGCATATACATACATTACTCACGAACACCATTCTTAGACTTTTTACTCAACGCCAGGGTAGTCTCCGCGGGTGAAGAGTTAAAGTTATGTGGGAGAGTGGCGACTCCCGGCCGGCCCGAGCAAGTAGCGGTTCTCTCTGGTAACAGAGAGGCCTGCTGCCCTGGTTTTAACCCTTTCCAAATACTTATTTCTAGAAAATAGGGTAGCGTTGGCCTTTCTGGGTCAGTATGACATTAAAAAAGATGCCAATATAAGGAACGTCGATGCAAAACTTGTACCCCAGGCGGTAACCTCTCTGAGGGAATCTGCTGGCAGTTTTAATCCGGTGAAAGCCTGGGTGACTGTCGCAGGCCCCATGGATTCTGGGGGAGGGGGGCACAAAGACATGTTTCATGGGCACTAGGGACTGCTTAACATTCCATAGCCCTTCCTAACGGATAAAGGACGAAGAGGGAGCCTGTTAAGCATAGGCACCAACGACGTCGAGGACAGCAACGTGTTAGTATTTAGCAACCAGACACGGGAGGAGCTTGCCTCTTTACAAAAAAGTGTCGCTATGCTCAGTGTAAAGCGACAGCAAGTTTCTGATAAAGTCTAATCAGCAACGAAAGACATTACAGAGACGCTACAAATGATTAAAGATTAGTACGGCAACACAGCGAACGCTGTTAAAAAAGGGCTCAAAGCTGCGCTTAAACACCTCTAAGAGGCAGAGGTGTTAAAAAAAGGCTTCCTTTATAAAGAATAAGTGTATGCAAACGCTTGGAAGTCGTCATTTGAATCCCTGCAGTGGAGGAAACAAAAGCGAGATGATTTCGGACAGCATGTACAGAAAAGAACCCTGAACACTGCCCTAAAAGAAATTGAACGAAGTAAAAGAAACAGGAGCCCATTGGACAGTTCTGAGAAATGCCAGCAAATCATGCCTTCAAAGAAAAAGAAAACAAACAAGAAGAAATTCTTCTGAATGAAAAAACAAGCCAGAAGAAAAAAGTGGATGCGACAACAACAGTAGTAGTGAAGATGGCTGAAGGGCAGACCTTTGCAAAGGTGCTAAGGACGATGAAGGCCAACCTTTAACCTGATAAGGCTAATCTGACAGTCCACAGTGTTGTCACAATAAAAAAAGGAGACACAATTATTAAGGCTAAAGGTGTAGAGAATGCTATTGCATTCTCACATTAAATTGAAAAGTCGGTAGCCGGACAGGGTACTGTCAAAATGAGCATTAAAAAAGTGACATTAGAGGTCCGAGACCTGGATGCTATTGAAGAGGAAGATGAGGTCAAAGAGGCTTTTGCTAGGACTTTTAGACTTTAGAGCCAGAAGCCAGAAGTAGCTCTCTTAAAGCCAAATGCCAGAGGACAGAGGCTGGCTTTGATAAAGGTGGACGAAGCAACTGCTAGACAAGTAGAAGAGGAAGGCAGGTTACGAGTTGGCTTCATAAGCTGCCGAATGCGAAGAAGAATTGAAGTAACAAGATGTTACAAATGCCTGAGATATGGACACGTCTCAGGCAACTGTAGAGAAGAAAACAGATCGAAGCTTTGCTTCCGGTGTGGAAGCCCAAACTACCGGAAAAAAGAGTGTTCAGGCCCAGCACGGTGCTTCCTTTGCCCAACGACGGACAACAAGTACGAAGCAGGCAGTGAGAGCTGCTTTTTATTTAAAAAAGTGCTAGAAGAGTCCAGGGGTAAGGCCTTAGCAGTACGAAAATTAGGCAAAAAGGCCTTGAGTTGAAAGGCAAGCTTATGTGGATGCTGCCCTGGGTACTTTTTATCTATCAGCAAGGGAAAGCATTAAGCTTATAGTGGTGCTTGCTAGGTAAGCGACCTACTTAGGAGTGCTACACAGGGTGCTGGTCCTTAGGGACTATGAGTTCTTTTAAGGACTCAAGAGCATCAGCACCTCTAGCAAATGGTGGTGAGTTAGCTTGTTTATGCTGTGAGACGCGATGATCTCTCTGGTGGTTCCACCCTTAAGTAATGCTAACACGATTCCGGGGTGGATCAAAAGCCACGTTGCATGCGGGGGGTTCAGTGGGTATGGGTGGTCTAATACAAAATTCACAGAGTCCCACACTACTGCTGTCCTTGTGGTGTACCTTAGTGTATTTCCCCTTCCTCCAAAAAAAAAAAAAAAAAAAAAAAAAAAAAAAACTTTGGAAGAACGCTTAGCTGTAGTTCCACTTTGGAACCGCGTTAGCATTACTTTAGAGGGAAGCTACCAAAAAGATTATCTTATTTTACAGTATAAGCAAGCAAGCTTGCCACGAGTTGCTAGAAGTACCAATCGTTTCGTGTCCTGAGAAGGCCCCGTGGTTCCTAAGGACCAGTACTTGTGTCTTGTGCTTTATTGTTGGCTACAGTCTTGGCAAGCGTCAACAAGTGCCTTATGTTTCCCCTTGCTGATAAGTTCCTGCACCCAGTGCAGCTCGAGTCCACATTGAACTTCACCTACAGTTAAGATCTTATCACCTCTGACAGCCTACTTATGGGTCCGTTTTCTGCATGGTGGACTTCTTCTCATTCTTCTCTTCCTTTGGCTGGATGACGATTCCGACGAAGTCAAGTGCATCTGGGTTATATATTACCACCAAACGCTGGAGATAAGCATTAAGTTAGTCGTGCTTGGAGGGGGTGAAAAAGAAGTTTGTCTTTTCGTGTCTTCTCTCTACCCATGGTTGTAGATACAGTATCAACTGCTGCGTCTATCTACCCACAGCAGACTGCTCCTACCCCTGTAGCCACATCGTCAACGTTTTCCTTCGTTTATTGCTATCGCTTTTATCACTGGAGCCTAGGAACTCTCTTCGCTGCTCCAACGTAAGAAATACAATGACCATCGATCGTGCTATCACTATACTAGCCGCAAAAGAGGCTGTGAGATAGGCACACGTTATTCTCAGAGGTCCGATGTGTGGCATCGTAGTGAGGTAATCCTGGATGTCTTTTTTCGCAAGTGCATCCACCCACACCTCTGCCCTGTACAGCAGAATCAAGTTGAAATCTGATGCAAAAAGCCGTCTTTTGGCCCCCCCCCCCCCCCCAACGTTTGGCATTAACCGTGAAAGCGCCCCAGATACCTTAGCGGCTTTTTTGGCTGATCTCCTGATGTGCTTCCAAGAGGTGAGCCGTGAATTGATCTACACTCCCAGGTAGCACACTACTGGGCTTGCACTGATTACCTCACTTGCAACGTTTAGACGGAAGTGCTCCTGAACCATTTCTCCCTGGTGAGAACGTTCATCTCTGTTACAGTTCAAAATTGTGATCCCAAAGCCAGTTCTTATCAGCCTCAGTTGTCTAACATACCTAAGGATTAAAATGACGACGGTATCAGGGGGGGGGGGTGTGTTACCTTTTGTCCAAAAGAACAAGCCTTTTGATCTTTGAACGCTCTCTAAACAGTCCGACGCGCAGGCACGCATTCAACATGTTTTGCCAAACATACAGATTCTCCACAGTTTTGACCTCAAGGACTGGAGACGCCAGCCTGTCCAAACCAGGGGCCTTTTACCCCAGCGTCTTCAAGGCTACCGCCCCCAATTCTTCAAAGGTAAAGGGACGCACTTGTCCTGCAGTTGTGTCCTCCCGCTTTCCATCGGAATGCTCTTGAAATTTTGGAATGCGATCCGGTGGCCGAGGGTTTACGTATCCTTATCCAACTTAACGATGAGTTCGCGCCATCATTGGGTCTTGCTCACCATGGTTGCCCTCAGCAAGGCCTTTTTTGAGTTTTCCTACAAACGGCCACAGTTATCTTGGTGTTTTTGGAAGTTCTGTGTTGGAGTACCTCGACCTTCGCTGGATTTGTGATCTTGCTTGAATCAGCAGATGGAGGCACGCTCATCATGGCTTACTGTAGCAAATCTCAATTAAGTTTCGCTATATTCCATTCAGTAACGTGCCTCTGGATTACTACTTGCGATCTTGCACCACGGTCCTCGTTTAACACAAAGCTGACATACTGGTGATAACTGGCCGTGTAGTCCTCTAGAACTTGCCAGTCAGACACCCGAGTTGCCATTTGAGATGACACCAGCGTAAGATTGATAATCATGCCTTGGTTACGAGGCTGCCTGAACGTTGCTGAGTCCATAGAGTTTATGACGATGAGATCTAGCCTTGCCGGCATCTCTAGCACCGCTCGCGCCCTGGGGTCGGTTCTTGGCTTCACCTAAGCGATGTTTTATCATTAATTTTTTTATTTCATTAGCTTGATATTTTATTTTCCACATTATAACTGTATGTAGCCAACGTCTACAAAAAAGCGAATGGAACTTCGTTCCGACCGGGAGTTCAATGACTCATCACGCCTGATTTTTTTTCTTTTAACATTTATGAAAAATATATCTTCTATTTTTCTACAATTCACTAAATTTTAGAACCAGAGGGTGAGATAGTGCACTGAAAATAAAATTGTGCATCCTCCGCCACAGCACGTGCAAAAATCGCACAAAATACCCTAATACTTTTTATATCAGTCACTTGTGCAGCAGTCGCACAAGTCAGGGGAGCTCACATTCCAGATTTGTACGTCAGTGGCACTCGCATCTTAAGGTGTCTGCTACTCATGCCTTCTATGCATCAGATGCTTCTTGTCTCTTGTGTGCAGTGCAATAAATGAACCTTGTAAAATAATGTACGCGCAAAAGTGAAGATTAATATTTATTTTTTGCGTTACAATTACGAATCATCGACACATCAATAAGAGTCCATATTGCATCTTTTACAAATAGCCTGTAACGCTAAAGACTCCAGTAGAATTTGGCAAGTTGTTGAATTATTGACTCAAACGGTAATAGGTTTATAAAAAGCTGTTTTGTACAAAATAAAAGTGCAAGGATAAAGTTTCAATTTCATTTGGTGCATTACAATATGAATTTTGTAATAAATTTATGAGAGCTTGCAACGCTCTTTTTTTGTGAACAGACCGTATTGCTTTGTTTCTTTGCTTAAGGTTGAATTGTTGACTTAGACAGTAAATTATACAAATGTTAATGGTAAGTACATGATGAAAATGTGAAAATAAAGTCGAATTTTTATTGACAGCGGTATTATTTTGATTGTAATTAAATTTCATATGAGCTCGTACCTCTCCTATTCTATTTTAAAAAGAAAGGTCATCGTTGAAATTTTTCTCGTGCAGACCTAGCAGGGTTCAAACAATTCTAGTTTATTTTAAACAGGGATGATACAAAAAACGTTTTATTAGTTAAAACCTAATCATTTGTTTACTTCAGCCCTTCAAATATGTTAGACATCGTAGAATGTTCCATACATATTTCTAGGACAAACATCCAAAAATTTATTGTTATATATACTGTTGGGTGATTATTTAGTATTTACTGAAAAAAAAAAAACATCTGCCTATTAGGTATTAGTTAGAACTTCCCGTTGCATATTTCTCCTCATGCGGCTAATTACTGCCTCATGGTACTGTCTTTCGCTCACAAAACGTATGTTTGACGGTATCATCCAACGCAGGGCAGTAAGTGCATCTGGGTGATACTATCACCGCCATGCGATGGAGATAGGCGTTAAACTGACCATGCCCGGAGAGGAACTGGGTGAGATAGTAATTTACCTCTCCGTGTCCTCTCTCCACCTGTGGTTGCAGGTGTGGTATTAACCGGTGCTTCCATCTACCCACAATAGCCTGATCCCACTTCTGTTGCCTCGCCGCCAAAGTTTTCTTTTGCCAATCGTTATCGCTTTCATTGCCTGAGCCCAGGAAGTCTCCTCGCCGCTCTAGTATAAGCAACACAAGGGGAAATGTTCGTTTTATCACCGTAGTCGCAGCAAAGGAGACCGTGTAAAGGGCACACGCAATCTACAGGGATCTGATGTGATGCACCAAAATAAGGTGCTCCTGGATGTCCCTCTTTGCAAGCGCCTCCGTCCTTATCGCCATACTGTACAGCAAAATTAAGTTGGATACCGATGCAAGAATCCATATTCTTGCATCTTGCAGACCCCCAACGTTCGGCATTAACCGTGGAAGTGACTCGAAGACCCTAGCGGCCTTATCGGTTGCTCTCTTGATGTGCTTTCAAAGGGTGAGCCGTGAATTGATTATCTTACCCGCAACCATTAGTTGTATGTGCCCCTGAACCATTTCTGCCTGATAAAAACGACTATCTCCGTCTTTTTTGACAGTTTAAAACCGTGATCCCAAAGCCACTCTGATACTATCGTGGCTGCCCACCACATTTTCGCTCGGCCTCCTCTCCGGATCTTGCTATGATGTGCAATGCTATGTCATCAGCAAAGCCTGTCAGCGTGACCCCAGGGGCATTTCATGACGCAGAAATTTGTCATAGACCAGGCTCCAGAGGTTGGGTTCAAAAGCAGATATGTACCATCGATTTGGTGGTAGCATAGCCACTTTAATTTCGCCTTGATCTTCTCTGGTCTTAGCAGCCTCTTGAATGGCTGCTATAACTTCCTCTTTATTGGCGACTGTCTCTAAGTTCCGTACCTCTAAGGTAACTCTAGGTTTCCTTGATTGTACCTTTCCTGCGGTACCGATAGCCAGTGAGATGGCCCGCGTCAACTTGTCTTTGGTGCTTTTGGCGAGCTCTACCAGAATACAACCAGCTTTTGTGCTGCGTTTTCTGGTAACTTCCGCGCTGCAGTCTGTCGGGTTGACCGCGTTGTGGAATGCTCCCAGTACTTCCGTGTATGACTTTCCTTCTGCTGGTTTAACGAGGATGGCCTCGTTTCTTTCCTTTGCCTTTTTCCGCTTTTTTATTTCCTTTCCTGGCTTACTTTTGTTTGGAGTCGGTGTGCTACCTACCGGCTTCTTTCTAGCAGCTACTTGCTTCTTGTGGTTCGCAAGTGCCTGCTTTTTTTTGTTCACAACTTCCCTCCACAGTTCGTCGTCGTCGTCGTTCTTGCTTTTTTTCGATACGCTCCGATCCTCGGTAGCGCTATCGTCTCTACCTCTCTTTTTCGGAGGCTGTCTGATCACACGAGCTGGCAAAGATGTCCTCAGCACCCCCCCCCCCATAGTCTTATGGCGGCGGCCTTTGAGGTCCTTTAAGAGCCCACAGATTTCTTCCAGGTGAACTCTGGCTTTCTTGACTGTGCTGCTGACGTTTGGCTGCTTGTCAATTGCTTTTTTAATACTTTTTAGGACGTCTGTCATTTTACCTAGTACTTTTTTCTCCTTTTTTTCTGTGGCACTTAGGGTTTTCTGCAGGTGAGCGACTACCGTTGATTCAGTCAGTGCCAGCTGATGTTCATTCTGGCTATTCTGGTCTATACCCTGTGGTTCATTGGTCAGATCGTTTAACCAACCTCCAGTTGTGATTTGCTTTCGGATGTTGGAAAGCATAGCACTTTCGTGCTGGACGCCTTTGTGGCCTCCCCCAGAATCCGTGAGGCCAGCACCAGGCACCCAGGCTTTCACCAGGTCGGAACTGGTGGCGCATTTCCTCTGAGAGGTTACCGCCTGGGATACTTTGTTTTCATTAGCGTCACCCATGTGTGGTTTCATTCAGGAACCAACCCTAGAATTTTTTTTTACGAGGTTTTCTCCTCGTCGTTTTAGTCCATAGGAACTATTTTATTTCGTTCCAACCACCCGCGGGTACAGGCTCCGACCACTTGCCCCACAGCGCCTTGAAACCATACACCCGCAGAAATCTTGCCTCCATCCACCCGCACGCTCCCCACAGGCTGACTACCTCAGCCCGGGGATATTGTTATTATTCTTATTATTATTATTATTATTATTATTATTACTATAACTTCCACTATTGTTATTGTAGTGTCGTCAGTTAATGGCTTAAAGTTATTTTAAGGATCTAGTGGTAGTGGTGGTTCAGGTGGGGGTCTTATGCGCTTTTCGTTAGCATTATCATTCTCTTGCTTTCTCTCAATCTTTTTTTCAGCATCTATGTTCTGTATGAGATTCTGTGTGAAATTTCTCTCGTTTATAAACGGTGTGAGCGTTTTTTTCACCTCTTTTTCCATATTTTCTTCTTTGAACACGTACGCTAGTTTATTTCCCGTTGGTCCTTGCGACAAAATTTTCTCTTTGTCGTTTACCCCTGCAAGGATATCTTTTTCTGTCTTTTCTTTTGGTTTTTCTGCTATCTCTCATTCTGGTCCCATATTTCTATCACTGTAGCTGCTGGTGCTTGATACGTGCTTGCTTTCTCTAAGTTTCCTGTTTTTTTTTTTTTTTTAATAACTTTCTCGTCTGACTCGTCTGAGTCGGATGTTTCTACTTTGTCTTTCTTATTCTTTCCTCTGTCTCCTTGTACGCATTTCCTGTTTTTCTATAAGCTTGTACATCTTCCGGCGTCCTGGGTTTTCCTGCTCTTCTTTAAATACTGGATTGCGAGAAAGAACATTCTGTGCTTTATTTTATCTGGAGTTTTAAATCCTGGTTCAGTGCACAGAGCATCTTTTAGTTTTATAAGCGCATGTTCTTGCTCTTTCTCCCATTTGAATTCGACTGTTTTTCTTGTTAGCTTTAAGGGCCGTTGGGCTGTGTAATTTTTGATGAAGCCTCGATAGTTACACAATAACCCAAGAAATTGTTTCATTTTCCTTGCATTTACTGGCTCAAGAAAACTTTGCTGCTTTAATTTTTTCTAGATTTGTTTTGATCTGGCCATTGCCTACAGTATGTCCGAGCACTTTTGCTTCCTTTCTAAGAAACTGGCATTTTCTTGGTTCTGTTGTGAGGCTTGCGTTGGCTAACCGTTTTAAGAACCTTTTGAACCTTATCCCATGTTGCTCTAAGCTTTCTGCAAATACCATGATGTCGTTCATGTATCACTCGCATGAATGTGCTTGGGGAGTCTATGCATCCCATCGGCATTTAGTTATATTGGTAGTGTCCGTTAAGTCCTGAGAACGCTATTTTATGAGTATCCTTCTCGTGAATATCCTCTTGGAGAAACCCGCTCTTCAAATTATATATTTTGCAGCTGCCAAGTTTTTAAAAATTGTATTCTGGAATGGCATCGTACAGCACGTACCGACTGTTATCTCGTTTAATAGCCTGAAGTCTGTTACGACCCTTCAGCGTTTTTCCTCGTTCATTCCCACGGTTTTCGGGACAATCCACATATTTAAGTTATATGGGGATGTTGATGGATCGATTATTTGTTGCTGCAATAGTTTGTCTATTTCTACCTGTATTTGTTCTTTTAGTTTTATTGGATACCATACTTTTTTGCAACAGTTGGCTTCTCTGTTGGCGTTATTATTCTATTTTTAAGTAAGTTTATAGCCTTTAGTGGCTCGCCGTCGAGGCCAAATACGTAAGGATTGTTTTCTATAAGATTTCGGATGTGGTCTAATTCTTCTGTGTTACAGCTGGACGTATCGACGATTTCCAATATTTTGTTTACTTGGGCCGCTATATCTTATTTCTTATTGTCTCCGGGATTTTTAACGTTGTTATTAAAACTGTTCCTATCTTTCCTACTTGTTACCCTCCTTCCTCTTATGTTTTCATTATCTTCTATATTTTTGTTTGAATTTTTAATATTGAACAACCCGATCATGGTTTCATTAAAACCGTCGGCATCGTCCTCAGCGACGACAAGTGGTTCCACCCCTTGTCTGATTTTGCATTCAAAAACATTTACCTACCTTAAGTTGTTTATCTGTTATATTTATCTTCTTCGCATATATTTAAGAGTTCTTATTTTCTTCTATAAAATTACCGAATAGAATTCTATCCTTTATGTTTTGTAGAGGGATCCAGCCGACTTGTATGTGACTGCTTCCATCTTTTATGCGTGTGAATATTATTTTCCTTGACTTTGCGGGGATTTTTAAATATTCTGGTTTTAATAGTGAGATTCTAATGCCTTTAATTCCAAATACTTTTCTTTGGCGCTTATGAGGCCATTATATAACTTAAAAGCGCCCCAGCCAATAATGCCTTCTATCTCTATCGGAAAGGTTTCTGGGACTACTTGCAAAGTAATTATGACACCGTTAAGAGGTTTTTTAGTCATTTCTAACGTAAAGCGTGCTTCATGTGTGACGCCAGTTATTAGGACTCTGTCCCTGCTTTATATACGCGTGTCTGTAGTGAGACAGCATTCCTTTATATTTGATACTTCAGCATCAGTATCCGCCTAAAATTTTGCGAGTTGTGATTGCAGCTGATTACTGCTCAATATTACTGATGGTGGTGTGCTTTCAGTACTTGATACATTTACCTTGCGGAGAGGTAGGTTCATATTTTTATTGATGGTTTTTTAGTCAGCTAATGTGCTTCTAGTCATAAGTTCTATTCTAAATCTTCTTTCTTCGTGAACATTTTCAGCCGTTTGAGGAGCCTACTCGGGGTCTGTTTCTCCAATGTGTATTTTATCAGATTCTTTTGGCTCCTTCTCTCCCTTGGCTTCCTCTGTCTCATCCTTACGATCTATCTCTCTTTCTATTCTCAGGGCCTGCTCGGCGCTTGGGGAGCACGACGAGCGTCCTGCGAGTTTAAATGCTCTGTACTATAAGTAAATATTTTTTTATCAGGTGCATTATTAATTTTATTCAGGGGTCCTCTGCCGTTATAATTTTCACCCGTATTATAATTTCTGATATAATTATAATTTTCCCTATAATTATTGTAGTTACTATCTCAGTTGTTGTATCCATTATTGTTATTTCTTGGATAATTAGTATGTCTGTGGTAGGTATTACTATATCTGTTGTAACCCGCTTTATTATGGTGGTTCCTTTTATAATCGTTGTTCTAGCTCGGATTATTGATGTAAGGAGGGTAATTGTAATCATTCCGGTTGTCAATATTTCCTTCTGTATGATTACGGTTATCGTTTTTATAATGCTCGTATCCATCGTCCTATTTAATCTTCCATTCTATGCGTCTCTTACTAATATGCTTCATTCTCTTGTATTGTGCCTTCTGCGTTTGCAGTACGTGCAATTTTTATCCTTTATATTTTGCACATTATGTGTTACTTGCGTTGGTGCGTTACTTGCTTTTATATCTGGATTTAGAATTTTCTTATTTGTTGTTTCTGCTACCAGTTTTATACATAATTTTGTAACATGTTCCCCGTATTCGTAGCAATATGAGCAAAATTGGTGATCTCCGATTATTTTATTTTTATCTGTCGTATCGTGTACTTCTGCCCGCTCGTAATTGTGCACCTGGTCATTTGTATCTCTCTCCTCTGTTCTTGCTAGGCATACTTAAACCTTGATTCGTGCTGGCATTATTATGTCCAATTACGCACAATCACGTAGATTAAGATCGTTTTCCATTTTCAAAGCGACTACAATGGCTTCGTCCAATGTTTTTGGGTTAATGCATGTTACCCTGTAGTTACAAGGCACTTGTATCCCGTATGTGTATTGCTTTATTGCTTCCTCTCTATGCTCTCTTTCAACGCCTGTCATTGACTAGGAAGTAGTGTGGTATCCGAGTCGTATAGGGCTGTTTTTCTATCGTACGTTTTCTGCACACGGCTGCTGTAATCTTCTACTAGCTTGCCTCTGTATTGTTTGATTACGTTTAATTTTGCCAATAATGTATCGATGCTACCGACGCTGCTCTATCTATTTTTCAGTTCTACGAAAAATTCGTCTATGGAAGAGAACTGTGCTCGGTGTGGTATCAATTCAACTGTCTTGTCTTTAAATTTATTTGCCACTGAGCCTACAAAAAATTTTTAGTACAAAGGCTCTATACTCCATGACACCTATTTTACCATTTGTTTGAATGAAGGTCACTTAACGGGATCGCCGTTAAATTTTGGCACGTTTGTTGCTAAGTGACTAAGTGACGATAACGTGTTGAACGATAGACTGAATTGGGCATTCGTAATTAAAATTTCCTGTATAATGTGGGGGTAATGTAAAATGGTCTTGGGCGTTCAAGTAAATTTTATTTGCCCAACCTAACTCGAACTCTTCTGCAGGATGAGGTTGTGCCGTTTTGTTTTGTTTGTAGTTATTATCGTCATGGCTTGCATTGCATCGCTTGTATTACGAGTAACGCTATCGTTCCTTATTACTTGTTTGCCTTGAGCTACTGGGATTCGCGTTTGTGTTTGACGCAGTGTAGCCTCTTCGCAAGTATATCGTACCGGTGGACGACTTGATTGTGTAAATGTAGGTGATGTTCGATTCATTTAGTGTTGTACTGACTGTGTAGCGGCTTCTCTTATGATATCGTTTAGGTTTGCGTAATGTTTAACTTGCGCTTTGTCGCTAGGTTGACCAGTGAATGGTAGATCCATGTTAGTCGTAATATTTTCGTGCTTAGCGTGGAAAGCTAATTTTTCAAATAAGAGGGGTCTGTGTAACTCTGTATGGGGTGGTGCATCAATTTCGTTATCACTTACGTCCTGCCTATGGGACTCTATTGACAAATAACTAATGAAAACCTACCTAAAAAAAACAACTTTGCTGAATTTATCTGAACGAAAGATGGGAATGAAATGGGTGAAAAAAATTTAAAATGCACTGATTATGAGCCACGAACGAAGATATATTTTGTGGCTCAAGGGAGAAACTCCGAAGAGAAAAACCCAAAAGAAGAAGAATTAACGAAAATATAAACGAGAGAGGTTGAACTGCAAATTTTGAGATAAATTTCCTGTAATAAAGAGTGTGTACTTGTGTATTCTGTGTAGGACGAATATAATACCCAACTATGCCAGATACTCGAGATCGCAGTTGACACCTGTAGACCGCTCTGTATAGATAGATAGTTTGGAACCAACCCGACGCGCCCACCCAAAGTAGTCGCAAGACCCCCCTTCTCTTGTAATTCTTTCACCCGGTGCAGTCGTCAGGACCCGTCCATCCCTTACACCTTATCTGAAAAGCCAGGAAAGAGAGAGAGAGAGAGAATTATGTAAGCAATTAAAAGAGGGGGAGAGACTTATGACTCGAGAATACTTAATAAGAGCAAAAGAGATAGAGATGTAGGTGCATGATAGAGATATAGAGAAATGTCTAGCTAATGAGAGCATAAGGAGAGAGAAATAATGAGATTTGGCGCGAGAGTGATTAAATGTACCGACTGAAACAAAAGGAGAAAAAGGATGAAGGTAAGAAAGAAATTGACTGGCGCTTGCATGTGTGAATATGTAATAAAATTTTGTGTAAACTCGGTGTGCTGGTGACAGACCGTAGAAAATTTTGTCCGTATCCCATTTCTGACACCAGCTGTTACTTGGGTTTCTCAGTGCGGGAATAAATAAAAGCGCGACTCGTGGTTAACTTATACTTAATAAGGACTCTTTGTATTTGAGGGAAGTTGCGCGTGTATTCTAATCTCGCGGACCTGGTCCTTTTACTTTCGAATCTCTGGCTAATCCCCCTCCCTCTATTACTTTGCTCTTCTCCTTCTATCACTTCTCTTCTCTAGTCGCCCATCTTTTGAGCCTAGGCCAGCGGGGCGCACGAACATATAGTTATATGCTATCTTACGTAACTTTTTTAATTACATCTATATGAGGCACGTTAGGCTAAAATATGTTCATGGAAACAAACATGCATAGAAATTAAAGAAAAGTCTAGGAACACAATGAAGAAATTATAATTTTATGAACTAAAATTTAAGAAACAATTCATATAACTCTATTTTGAATTTAAATATTAAACTTGGACCATAAACATTCATCTATCAAAAGTAATTTGACGTTGAGTGAAAATTTTTTAAACGAAAGGTGGTGAAATTATTCCATGGTACAAATACGATTCAAGATTAAACGATTTAGTGAGTGGTATATAAATTGGAAAACTGTTGATGTCCATTACTTAATTTTGACAATATTTAAAGCAAGAGGTAATAAAAATATTACATGGTGCCAATACAATTTTAGATTAGATGGGGGAGTAGGTTGGATATCGGTCTAAATGAGTTTGTTTTAGTGTACGGAAGTTGATCAGTCGTTGAATTACAATGGATAAAATGAAAGTACTATTTTATTTATAATGAAATTTACCCATTAAATTTCCTTTTATTTTGTATGTGTATTTAGTTTTGTATTTATTAATTTTTTTAAATTTTTTGCTTATATGCTGAGAAGTAATAAGACTTTCATTCTGATATGATGTTTATGTCGTTGGAAAAACTAAAAAAATATCTCGCTAATTTAAAGCTTGGGAAAAATTTCCAAATTTAAAAATAATTGTAACTTAGGGATCATTTATAGTGAGCAGTCGTAACTGTCACTGGCTGCCGATGACTGCAGCTAGCATCAGCAAGCATCACCCAATCATATAAATCAGCAGCTTGTGGCATCGAGCAGTAGCTAGCCGCAGCTTTATGTATATTTTTTTATAGAACTGACCTATGGATAAACTATTGACTGAGCCCCTGCTGGCTGCAGTTAGCCGCTGCCTCGTGTCTCCTGTGAGCCAGCGATGGCCAGTGACAGCTCTGACTGCTTACTATAAACGATCCCTTCGTAAATAGTTGAACATACAGTAATCAGTAGTAAAAAATTAACATTTACCTGTATTTTTAAAATACAACGAAAAGTTAAGACTGTGTACTTCCTAAATAACTTTTCTGTATCATCGTAAGTGTTATCAGATCACTCAATGATAGGTCAATAACTAAACTGTTGTACTTGTACAACACAAAGACACGTTTTGATCCAGTTAAGTAGACAATTTTGTCAAGAATATCAAACATTTGAATATTCCGAGACATTTCATTTTTAATCACAAAACTAAAGGATTGAAAAGACGATAATTATAAATAAACAAATATGACCGAAGGTCAAGTAAATGTTGTTTTTTTAAAAGTAAAAGATTGTTTTTTCAAATAATATTTAATTTAAAAAATAGCTTAATGTTACAAATAATAAAAAAAAAAATTATTTTTAATAAAATTTCTAAGGAAATTACTATGGTCAGGGGTTCAGTATAGCATTATTCTCGAGTTTATGACATCCTTAAAAATCAAGCAATATTTATGAAATTACTAATATTACAAAAACTTTTTGAGTAGTTTTTTTTTTAAGTACAATCAAAGTAATAAAATTTGGAATAAATATAAAAATTACTTTTCAGAAGATTTTTCTAATAGAAGAGATGAATAAAACTGTTTACTTATTAAGCAAAGCAACATTTTTAGTCGAAAAACAAGATTAGAATTTTACTTTAACTATGTCCTTAAATAATAGTCAGAAATATGTTACTTGTTGTGATTATATAGTAGGTTATCTACACAGTGTACTTTCACTTATGTTCTAGCATTGAAGAACTCACCGTCTAAGAGAAAAAGTATTTCAAAACCAGTTAAGCAGATAGAAGGAGATTTTAATTCAACAGGTAATACAACAAATATTTACTATTAAAACAAAAATACAAATGAAGTCAGGATGGCTTGTAAGTCTAAAGTTTATAAATAACATAGCTCTACAAAAATGTACCAGTTATTGCATTACACGATCTTTACATACTTTAAGCTGCTATATTCGAGTTACTCGCCAAAAACAAAAAATCTTTGGATTCTACAACACTAGTAACATTTAAGTAAAAATTTATTATTACATAATAACATTACATATGGTACAGAAAGACTTATAAAAGTCTGAATTTCAAATGCATAACTTAAAGCACTCATTTTGGATTAATTTTTAAAGTATTTAACATCCGTCCGAAAGTAATTGATATCTTATTTGGATTGCAGCTTACTCTATATGATTTGAGTCAAGTACTCTTTTGTTCTTTATTCTAGCAGCAAAGTATTGCATAACAAGAATCGCAAATACTTTTGGTTATTAAATCAGTCTTAAAGGTCTATTTCTAATGATAGATACAGTGTTACATAATCACTCATTAAATGGTTATATACCTTAATTGAATAAACTGTGAATGTATTACATGAATTATTATTTACTGTATTAGAAGTCTCAAATCCATTATGTTTTTTCTCTGTATCCGTATACATCGTGCTTTAAGGTGTAGTTCAAACGATTTTTGCTCAAGTTCTATGAACCACAAATTCATTTGAATCTAGTTAAAATTTTGGATTGTATTAAGTTGCTTAGTCATCACCACTTAGCACCCACACCATTGATTTATTTAAATATCCTTTTGATTTTTTATTTAATCGGGTTAAGTGTCTCTTATAAGTGTCTTTTTTTCAATAATTATTTGTTAATTTCACGATGAATAAATGTTTCAAAAATTTTTTAATTTTTTTTTCTGAATTAAAAAAAATTTTTAAACATTTTTTTTGTATTTTATGAATACGTGAATTAATTTGTAATGCGTTTTATCCTTTCATAATTTTTTTCATTCGTGACAAAGGTAATTTATTTAATTAAGGGCGTTCATCATAGTAAGTGGGATGAGATTTGGAAGAGGTAAAAGAAGATTGCAAATACGCAGAAATGCTGGCAATTATTTTTGTCACATAGATGTACTTACTCAACGCTTTCACGCATACTTGACCCCTTTTTTGCTTATTTTGTTCAAAAAATTACCTATAAATTTATGTGAATATTTAACAGGTTTACCTAAAAGTAATTTTTTATACAAGGAAATAGGGAGATTTCTATATATTATATAAAAGCAAGCTTACGTGGATTCTTCCACAAAGATACATAACGATTTTTAAAAATTAATGTTTGTATTTGCCAGACAAGTGCCATCGTCTTCAGAGCTATTTTGCGGCACCAGGAATCTGTAAAACAGGGCCTGAGGGACGTAAGGTAGCTGCAATGCGATGACGCTTACTTGGCGGATTCTATTTTTTCTACCGAAGGAGGGCGCACCAGACTCTAAAAAATGTCCTAGGTAGGAAAATTACCATTTAAAAGGTTAGAGTTAAATTATCTGACTTTTTTATGGGTATCTTTATGCTATTTCAAATTTACGTCCGATGTATAAACAATTTTTGTCGAAAAAACCTACATGTGATAAACGGCTGGATGGGACATTCACTATCATGTAATACTACGCTATTAAAGAGAGTGGTACTACAGAATTTTTTTTTGAACCTATTAGATAAAAATATATTTTAGGTACTCAATATGGACCATGAATGAGTGCGTTAGTTTATGTGACTTTAACAATAATTGCATTGCCTTCATACACAATATCGCTTCGTAGAAAGTATTTTTATATCCACAAATTATCTGCCACATAACTTTATAGACGTATAACTGTATACTTGGGTATCTAAGCACCCACTGTCCACTGGTTAAAGCTTTTAAAATACATTACCAAAAAAGTTTTTCGACACCTGCTTTAAATTCGTTGTCAAGAAAATAGTTCAATGTTTATTTTGAAATCCTTATTTTATAATATTATTTATACTTAATTAAAATTTTTTAAATTAAAAAATGTGCAATGGAATTGAATTTACACACATAGAAGATCACTACTCCAAACCACCTCGTCTCACGCCACCAAAGCACTTATCTCTAAGAAATAAGCTTTAATGTTTATTAATTTTTTTTCTTTATTCTTCAGCTAATTTTTTTTTTTTTTTTTTAGTAAAAAATAAACAGTTTATTCAAGACTTCAATCAGTGATTTCCAGCACGCGAGCTTGATACCCTACTTTCTCTGCCACGAACGATCCTGATATTCAAAAATCTCTTACTTCTCGTTCTACTGTGATCTATACCTTTCTTCAACTATAAACATTTATGAACTATTTGTTAATTAAATTGATTTAATCTTTAATAATATGCTACCGTTAAAAGTATTATTTTATTCATTATAAATTATTTATTAACATAACTACTTCTCATTAAATTCAATCGTTTAACATAGATTAGATTTTCAAATGTCGCGTGCAGCTCCGATTTCAAAACCTTGGACCTAATAGTAACACCTACCGCCCGCTAGGTGGCAACTACTAGCTTCTACCAAACATCGCAAGTAAAAAGTTAGCTTATAGTATGTAAGAAGGGCTGCGCGACGTCATACAAGCATCCTTCCGGATCACACGATCTAGGCCAAAGCTAGGTTCTCGCTCACTTGACGAGACCTACGCTATGGCAGTGGCTAGAGTACCAATTAATTTGTATAAAATACCTATGTTTAATACCACGTTAAACCTAGTGTTTTGACTTTTATTTTACCCACTCTTGCCTGTCCAGCTGCAGTGAGAATCTGTCCAATATACTCACAACTGGCATTCCTTAACTGCTTTTAGTCTCTACCCTACCGCCCTCAAGTGGCAACAGCTCCAGTGGTGAAAAGGGATTCGAGCGACAGTGCACTACATCTTTACATCTACAGTCACAAACATAGAGTGCTTACTACAGCTCGATCCTGACTGTTAAACTACACATCAGCAAAACCAGCTCCAGCGGTAACAACGGAATCCAATAGAAGCACTGCCTCACTACGCCTAGAGTCTCCATCCAGGGTTCTCTCCGTGGATTCATCTCTACGGCCAACTTGACTCCCTGGGAGAGGATTCTTGTCCACCTTGACTCTCTTTCGTTGTTCTAAGCCGCCCATCACAATAGGCTGCATATAAAAATTTGGCGCTCGACGTGGAGCGATGTGCACCACCTTTCCACGCATAGAGTTTCTAGCACAGGGTGCTTATTGCTACTCAATCTCGACCGCTGATCGATGTCCTCGAAGGCGACTCCAGCTACCCTCAACTCTCCCGCTCGGTTCAAAGCCGCCTACCCCCCAAAAGGCCGCTCATAACAAATATTTGTTACAAAATCATTTAATCGTTGATAATATTTGTTACAAAATCATTTATTTAGTTAAATAATTTTTTTTCAATTTAACAAATGTTTTTCTTAGTCACAGCTATTCTACACATTAATAAATGTTTATTGAATTTTTAAAATGTTCTTAACTTTTATTTTTTGTAATTATTTTTTTATTTATGAAAGTTTTATGGATAAATTTTAACATTTCCATTGCTTCATTTTATTGAAAAATTTTTTCATTCGTGAAGAAAGAGAAATTTGGATAATACCTTTACTGGTATGTTATACAATATTATTTAAGATAAAGCGGTATGACAGGATGTTAACTTTTTAGATTAAAATCAAAGGTATATATATTTCTTACCCAATTCCAAGCCAATCGTATAATTTCTGGAATGTAATTGGAATAAATTTAGTAACGAGGTTAATTGATGTGCAGAGTTAACGTAAACCGTTTTCACTTATCTTTATTTTTTAATTTACAGTCATTAAGTAAGCTTACAATATCATTGTTTTGGTAATAAATTTTATTGACAAAATCATAATTATCCAGCTTACAAAATATAAAACTAAATAATTGCATGTTATACAAACTGATTTTCTTATATTTTCTAAGCTTTCTTTTAAAAACTATGGTGGATGTCGTACATTTGACTAGTTGTTAAAATAAGTGTGTCATCGTATGTGAGAGATACGAGTGTGATGTTCAAGATGTTATCAAAAAGCAGTTGTTTTCGAATAATTTAATTATCCTATTACAGCAGGTACTTATATTCTAGCCAGCCTAGCAGCACGTCATACCATGGCTATACTCTATACCTATCTAATTTAAGTTATTACGTATCCAATTATCGTGTACATACTTATTTTAACAATAATTGCACTACCTTTATACACAATATCGTTTCAAAGAATGCTTATTTATATTCATCCATTGTCTGCCATACAATTATCATAAAAGTATCATTTCATACTTGGGTACCCAAGCATTCACTGTCTAGTGATTTTTATTGTAATTTCTAAAATAATTTTTTTTTAGAAAATAACTTAAATGAATTATAAAATAATAATTCTAAATTATAACTCCGATCAGATTTAGAAAACGTTTATAACCAGTGACCCCTTAGAGGACAGCTGGTAGAGAGTTAATAAATACGTACAAAAATCAAATCAAGATTCACTGCCTTTTTATTATTTTGTGTCCGTTTAAGTAGGTTTTAATTTTATTGTCAGTGTTAATTTTATAAGAAAACTGTAATTAAGGGTAGTACTAATCGAACACATTTAAAACATCATCAATTGATTTTTTTTTTTAATAGTAATGCGTCGTCCACAACAAGAATAACAGGTCAAAAATAAATTATGCTCATTTTTTAAAATGGAATGACAATCACTTTCCAGGTCATTCATTACAAGGTCTTCGAAAAGAGAGAATAGAAGATCCCATGAGAGTGCCGAAAGTTTCTTGGTAAAATTTATTATCGAAAGCGAAAAAAGTGTTGTTGAATGAAAAATTTATACATTTAAAAACTTCATCAATAGAAATTGAACATGTATTCGTTAGACTTAAAGTTTTTCTGTCAATACTCATTAACATTAATTCTAATAAAACGTCGGTGAACAACGAAATAACATCTAGTGACATTCATTTGTCTTCAGCAGGAAGTTATATACTTCGTCATTTTTTCTTCGGTTCAAAACTATTATTTACGAATAGTTTTGGGATACAAGCAGCACTGTTGAGTTCGTTGATGATTTTTTTCGCATCAAAATGTGTGAGACTTTTTATGAGAAAACAATCATACTCAAGGTAATATTGACCTAATGAGTTTTTGTTAATCCGTAAAATTTGGCCGTTTACATCGAATTTCATGAAAATGATATGAATAAATATAAGCACGAATTTTTTCTGAAGAAAGTATTTATCTCTTTACTGCAACAGTTTAAAAGTCCTAAAAGAGTTTAATGTACTTCACTTCCCTCACTGACTTTTGATTTACTGTCTATGTAACCGCAATAACTGGCATCGTGTACTTTCAGTTTATAATTTGCTTTTCGACAAGTAAGCCAGCATAATCACGGAATGTTTATATTCAGACCGTATCTCAGTTTGAAAGAGCGCCACTACTGGCAATAATAAGAATATTACTGGGTATTTAAGTTAACTTGATTGGCTGATGGACAATTTGATAAGACAAAGAGTAGACCTGGCACTCAGTTCTACTGTTTACACTATTATGATCAATAATAAGCAGTTAAGGGAAATCCCATTTAGCCTATAGAATCAGATACTTAGTTAGGTTAGATTATTTTAGGTCTAATAAAATCCACAAAAAATGTCAGACACAAGTTTGCGCACTCCTTAAAGGGGTTAGAAGATAACAGAATACAAAATATCTTAAAACGATTTTGGCAAGTTGAAGGAAGATTTACTATATCCTTGCCCCGTTGACCTAAAAATTTTAAATGGGAGCAACGTATCTCTCGATCTCGATCATAATTCTCGAGACTCCTTAAATTCATACATTATTAGCTATACTTTCAGGGCTTAGCCAGCAAACACAATTACAAGAAATTTCTTTCAAGCTGGTCAAGCTATGCTTAGAACGCTGGAGATAATATTAGGTAAAGATCATGAATTTTGCGTAATAAATACTTTATTTATCGAAGGCTATATAGGTTCAGATCGTCTGAAAAAAGGCTCGTTTAAGAAAATTCAATGTTTTTTCACCTACCCATGACGTTGTTAAGACGTCAAATAGTGCTACCAAGCTAAGGATGGTATTAAACGGTGCTTGTCAGTTGTCTGTGTGCCAGTTTAACCCACTTTCAACAAATATTTATACCTTTGAATCAATAGACTGCTAAATTTGGCTGATCATATTTTCAATTAAAGAACTTAGTGTTTTTAATTCACCAGTGACATTGCCAAAATATTCAGACGAGTAGCTGTACATGCCAATGATTAACCTTATTAGGCTATTTTATGGGATGACATTTTGTGTAAGCCTATAAACATTTACTTGTTGACTAGTACAACGTACGCTCTAGCTAGTTTACCCTATTTGGCTTTTAGAGTCCTGCATCAGTTAGCTTTAGATCGCAGAAGGGTGAGGATCTAAAGCTCTATGTGAATCGTTGTTGGAATAAACTCACTTTAGTTCCTTTCACTCAATGGAATCACATATCAACAAAACTCAACTTAACTAATTTAGCGTCTCGAGACATGGATAGTAAGCTGTTTGTTTCATTGGAGTCCTAGGTTAAGAGATCTTACTTCTAATATGAAAACGAACAAGTTTATCCCAAATTTAAATTTGACGATGAACTGATTTCTCAATTGTCAACACATGCTTGTATTTCAGTGCGATTCATGGAAAAAACTTCTCAAAACTCTTTGTCATTATATGTTAGGTATTCAAATTTAAAAAGACTTCTCGCAGTTTCTTCCTTTTTACTAGCAATGTTAAACAACTAAATCAATCATTTCTGCCTTTCAACGTATGACTGTGAGGTGTAATCATTACTCCAATCAACTTAGTGATTGTGAAATTAACTTTGTCAAGACGGCTGAGGAGTAAGAATCATGACATGTAGCTCTCAGAGAGGGATCCAAGCTTGCATGTCTGATAATGCGATTAGTAAAAAATTGGCATTTCCGCTCTTCTCATGCCGCTCACTTTGGAATATTCGGAAAACAGTGATAAAGTCTGTCAAGTTTCACCTCAAACGCGTCATTGAAGAAATAATTGTTACATTCGTTAAGTTAAGCACGTTACTCTGCAAGATCAAAGCTTGTTTGAATTCTCGTCTGTCGACTCCATTATCGTTAGATAATACTGACTTGTTTCCTTTAACACCAGCTTGTAAGTACATCTTTTTTTGACGTTTCTTGAGTAAAAAGTATAAGACTTAGAAATAATTACCTAATGTGAGTTGATACGTCGTCACGTGTGTAATAACAATTTAAATAGCATTGCCTTAGCATCTTTTGTTGATTGTTTCACTAGGTGGTTTTTAAATTCTTCGAGTCAAATTTTTTTTGTCCACTGGATTTTATAAAATCTATTTACATGTTGCTTTTAGAATCATAGTAAGATTCTCATCTTAAATTTTAATTTAATGTAGAAATATTTTATGCTAACTAATCATTATAATTCATCAATTTTAGTTAAAAAATTTAGATTTGACTTATTCTAAATATAATTTATAAATGACATTCTCTAAGTTTCAGAACGTCAATTTTACATTTTGCCATGTAAAACACTTATTTTTCTAAGTATCCAACTATATTCAAAGTTTTTCTTTTAGAAATATGTATGGTCGAATAAACAGTTGAAGCAAATTGTTCTAAAAAAAATTAACTGTTCTAAAGAAGAGCTGATTTTTTAGAGTAGTTCTTGGAATAAGTACTTTATTCCTTATGTGATTGTTGTATACTATTATTGTTTTAATTTCGTAGAAAAACTAGATGTGTGGCACTTGAAGACTGCCACGGTAAAGCTATTGCATGGAATTTCTTATCAACTTAAGAAATTATAGTTATTTACTTATTTTTTATTTATGCAGTATTTTGTTTTCTTTGATATTAATTCAAGTTACACTTTTTGAGCATGGTGACCAGTAAGAAAAGTTTTCACAGCTCGTGAAACAGTCAAAGAAGGTCTATTTCAACCACCAGAGAGAATGATCGATTAATATTTGACATGTCAATACTTCAAGAATAAGAAAACCGCAATATCTAATATCATTAAAGACTTATGGTAAAAAATATAATTAAATTTTTCAAATCTTTTCTTGTTGATTTGCCAGTAGCATCTTAATCGAATAGTTATACGAATTGAAGATGTCACACTGGTACGTAGTTTAATAATAAAAAGTGATAATAATAATAATAGCTAATTATTTTATTTTACGAAATATTACTGCAGATTATAACACTGATAGTTAACCCGAAATATAAGTATACTTACCTGTATATTTGGAACCATCAAATCTTGTGGTTCCCAATATACATGTAAGTATACTAATATTTTTAATAGTTACTTTTTTAAAGTATACTTAATGATTTGTGCATTCTCTTTTTGCCATTTATACCAGGAGACCATGCAATTGAACTTTTTTTTAGCAGAGAAATATTATTGAGCCACAAGGACGTTTGGATAAAATAATTCTTACTCACTGCGTTATAAAAACTTAAAGCAAATTAATGTTCACAATCATATAAAAATCTTTTTTAATTTATGATGTATAATACTTAAACGGAGTGTTAATAAACAATTGAATAATTAATTAATTATCAGCGTGAATATTAATATTTTAATTGATCAGGTAACGGGGTTACCAAATTAATTACGTTCATATTCTATTTATGAGGGTTTCTATTTTTAAATCTCAAGCCGCCTAATTTCAGCGCGCCACCTACTTAGCGACGCCTGGCGTTAGTTTCAGTGACCGTAAGATGACACGGTTACGTTTAGTTTCCTTCTACAGTCGAGAACACTATTCACTGTGTTGTACATAGGTACACCTATGTATACGTATATACCTACAAGTATACTTATGGGGCGCACATGCGGTGAGTGTGGAATTATAAAGACACGATGGATATCTAAACACCTATGTACTTTCTCACAAACAGCTGCTTATGTATTCGTTTGTAGTCGGAGCAGCTCGTCTCGATCCCGAACGTTCGGCCGAGCTACATGGTAGGTGGAGTGGGAGGCAATAGGTATTTTTTCATTACAGAATTTCTTGATTCGGTCGCCACGCTCAAAGCCCGTGATAAAAGCTATGCAATAGCTTAAAAATTTTATGATCCATAAACTTGTTCCATTTTGTAATCTACTAAATACAAATAAATTTTTAATTAGTGTAACGATACACATTCTAACTCCTTTTTGTATGTACTAAAAGACCTGAACTAATATTTTTTTGACTTGTGGGAGAAATTTTGACAAATATTTATATTTATTTTGTCTGCATTTTAACAGGTAAAATATTTAATTTGTAGCAAACTAACCTTCATTATTACTTTCAATTTTTTTTATTTCATAAGAAAGAAAAATTGTTGCGGTTTGCTCGCATAATTTTATAAGTACGCTTAATTTACTTTTGATAAACGTTCGAGAAATATTATAAGTGAGTTAGACAACAGGTATTCTGATTATATGTATCTTACAATGATTGATGTTATGTTATACTGATAAATGATCCTACTGTTTTCAACGTCAACTTTTACCTGATAACAATTCTGTTAGTATTTTCAGATACTTGACTAGATATTGAGAGTACCTATAGAACCTAATATCATAAAAATACCAGGAAATTATTACTTATCTGAACAGGCCGAGAAATTTCATAGGATTTTTTCATGAGATTTGTATTTAGTGCTAACTTCTATATTTGTATATTCTAAGAAGGTGCTGTTATAATGTGCAAACTTCATGTGGCTGACTCTTCATGGCTATTCTTTCTGATTCATGTCAGAGCATGAGCAAGCTTGAGACTAAGGCTTTAATTTCTTTGTAATTGTCATTTAGTTTGTTCAAGATTATCATAATTGTTACCGGTACAATATATACAGATAGTGAAAGTTGTCTTACTAAATATAAGAGTATAATTTGAATGTAAATTAAATTTTTTTATTCATCTGGGTGAGTAAGAGTGTTTTTTTCTAATTCACTTATTTTGTATTTCATTGCGCTTTTGTGCTCTTGCCTAAAATTCTCTTGTTGTCCATGTTTAAGATTTTTTGCTGTAATGTGTTTTTTTTATGTGAAAATACACACCTGCAAAAGTTGAAAAATGAACGATGATAAGAAGATTAAAACACGCAAGAAAAAAATTCAGCGTCAGGATTGTGGTAGGAGTTTCGATAAGGAGGGCACCTATCAAGAGGGCAGACATAAGGCCGCCGAAAAAACAGCGTTGAGGTCAACCTTAGCTGTCAAGGAGATCAAGCAGGCTTTGGAGATGAAAAATGTAATGGTATAAAAAATTCTAAAACTTAGGGAGAAGAATTAAAGTAAGAAATTTTAATGTCACTAATGAAGTGTTATTTAAAATGGTGAAGAAATAGATGGATTTGTTTTGTGTTGTGTTGATATTGCACTCCATAATAGTCTGAGCAAATGAGTTACGATGATGGGCATAATAAGAGTTGGAATTTCCGAACTATTTGAATGATAGTATAAGAACAATGTTGGTAATTGACTAGGTTTGAGAGCTGGCACGTATTTTTTCTCGTATAAGATAGGCTTTTATTGTGGTACGATAAAATTTTCCAGGAATTCTTTAAGTCATACTCTTATTTGCGCGGTATGCTCAAAAGTAAAACAGCGATTTCAGATTGGTGACCCTGAGAAAAAGTGTGACGGTAGTAGATTTTACATGTTACTCGTCCTTCGCCTCACCCTTGCCTTGCCGTCATGCGCTTTTTTAAAACTTTAAAAAGTGCTAAGACAGATGGTGCAAATAGTCATATTACTATAAATGACATAAAAACTAATATAATTTTACCTCATTTAGAGATACGGCTGAAGGGTGACTGGAAGGAGTTCCTCAAAATTAATCTTTAAAAGGTGCAAAAAGTAATTAAACTAATAATGACATGATAAGTTATATAATTTTACTACATTTAGAGATGCTGCTGATGGAAGGCTAAACGGAGTTATTTTAAATTCTAAAGGAGGCTTATTGAGTTATTTGATTAGTGGATTACAAAATTACAAGGGGGGGGGGGTAAAGAGAGGTGGAGGGGAGGCTGAACCAAAGCTTAACCCAATAAAAATATAGTTAAAACTGGTAGAATTTTCCCTTATTTAGAAGGGGGCTGAGGGAAAGAGTGGTGAAGGAGGGGCTGAGGAAGGCTCATTAAAATTGAGCGGAGGGCTAAGAGGGGTTAAGGAGGGTTGGAGGAGGGCTAACTGAAAATTAAATCCAATAAAAATTACGTTAAAACTGTTAGAATGTTACCTCATTTAGAGGGGGGCCGAGGAAGGGTGGTGGGAACTGTGTGGAATGACCCTCCAAAATCACTGTACAATTTAAGAAGATATTTATCAAACTTAATAATTTTGGTGTATATTTCTTGATAATAATCTATTTAATAAAACGTAGATAAAGATGTAATACTTACTAAGTTCTGTTAAACATAGTGTGCCGTAGTATGCAAAGTGTGCATATTTGGTGATAATCTCTTTAAAAAAATCTTAGGTTTTGTATTACTAGGTAAAATAGAACTTAGTTAGTATTACATTTTTATTTACGTTTCATTTGTGTATCTTACTAACATATAAAGCAAAGTCGCTAAAAACGTTGTAATCGCTGACTGCTAAAACTACTCAACCGATTTTGCTAAAATTTTGCACACTGATTCTTCATGATTCCGAGATGGTTTTTGCATAGTTTTCACATCTTGCAAAAGTTAATAACAATAGCGATAAACAAGCTTAAGATTTTGCTAAAATAAGCTAGCTTTGCGCTTTAGTTCAGTAGGATCCGCTAGGTGACGTCGAGGTAAAATTGAAGCCACCCGCAACCAAAGATAGTGAAGAAAGGTTATAATATGCCCCATCGAGTAGATAAACATCGCAGTCGATCATCGACACTTCACCAAGAACAGAGGAGTCCATCGTGCAGCTAGGTATCCCGGCTACACTATATCCGCTATCCCGATGATACTTTTTTTTCATGGGCAAGCGAAATAAATTGGTTCTCACCCCAAATCCCCAAAATAAATGAGTGCCACGGAAAAACAGGCATTTGGAACGTCAACGTCTCCGATAGAATACCAGGAAACGTTTCTAGCCCGAGCCCACTTTCCTGACTACCGATGAACGGTTGGTTATCTGAGGAATGACCTGAAGACGAGATATTCTTTGGTCAGCGGCTTACTTCCCTTCCTGTACGGTCTCCGTACACAGAGACTCAAAGGATAAGCGCCAAGCTACCTGCAGCTGGCTCTTCATCATCAAAAATAATAATAAGGAATAGCTGGAAGTTTCACCATCGGCCCTTTTCAAGGCCATTATAAGTATGTACGTTTCCTACTTAACCAGCAATCTCATCGGTTCTTTCAAGGGCCACCTAAGTTTGAATTACCTTGCCAACTAATACATTTTTACTACGATTTCCGGAGACGATTCGTCAACTCAAAGATTATGTAAGGCCGGCCACTATTAAACCAAGTAAGTTATTTACTGATAGACGTCAAGAACAGAGTTGTTCGTCTCAAGGCTGGGAACCCCTGTGGGGACAACCCTATATTAGCCTCTCAACTCTAAGCATTCAACCAGGAATCACCGATCCTTTTTAAGGTCTGCGCTGGGAGAACCTAACAGCTATGAAGAAAAAATAATAAACGTGAGCCAACGGGACAGTTACCAATGGGCAAGCATCATGAACCAACCTTTCCACCTTAAATCACCAAAACAACTGAGTCTGAAAAAAAGGTGCTTTAGACACCATGTTTGATGTTATAACAGGAGACGTTGGGAAAGAGCTTTACAACTAGCTCCAAAGCTTCAAACTCTGAGTTATCCAAGTAGTCACGTTTGCTGGAAACTTCAGTCAAGAAAGAGTTTACTTAAGAAGCTAACCGGTCATCGGACGTCGAACTACCTTGCCAACAAATATATTACAACCTAATAAAGTTAAAAAAAATAGCTTTTAGGGCTCAGAAGAGTCTCAACTATGCCAAAAGTCATAAGAAGTCGAATTAGAAGGGAAACTTCAAATGCATCTGATGAATACAATTTTAGGCGTCAAGAAAATGACGAAAAATTTGTTAACTGAGAGATCAGCTTTCCACCATAACCCTCATAGTAATCTCTTGAATTTTTCAGATTTTAAAATAGCTAAAACATGTATTGTATTTTTGTTGCGATAAATAACGTAGAGATTAAGCTCCAGGACTTTGTTGCTCTGATAATAAAATTGTGAGATAAGAGAAAAAAAATTTTCTGTGAGCTTTGAATCTTTACAGCTCTAAAAAATAGCCCTGTTTAAAAATTGTATTTGAAAACTGCGAATCAACGGCCTTTAAAGGCCAAAGATTATTTTATGATATGAGGAATGCACGGTACTTTTAACACAATAATTTTTTTTTCACTTCTTACAGCTTTTTACTTGACCAAACAAATTTTCTCATTCCTAACAAATATGTTTTTAATAAGAAGATTTTTGTCCTGAGAAGTGTCAGAACTAGATGTATAATTTTTCACTGAAAACGTTTCACATTACATATCAACACACTACGGTGTTCTATTGAGTGAGTCTCGGGTGAAGCCGAGACAGGGGGGCTGCTAGTATATTAATATTTAGGAATGATTGTCCACACCCTCTTCCTTTACCCCCGTAGCCCCCTCGTTACTCCCACTACCTTTTTTAAAATAAAGCGAATCTTCTAGTTTTTCTGTCAAATGACTTGATTATATTTTACTTTGGTCTACCCTCAGCCTTCTTTACATTTTTTTTCCGCTAGATCAGCTTCCTCTCAAATTAAGAAAGAAATGGTTTTATCGATCTGTAAAATTAACCTAATTAAATTTTGGGTATCAGCACATATTAGTTGGAGCTTGATTTCGCTTATCTTAATGCACTTTAGCCCCCATTTTTGATCATATAAACATTTCTGTCACTTTTCCCTGCTTATGTGTATCCATTAAAACCAGCTGCAATCTGTAAGTGGCATTACCAGCAATCTTGACAAAAAAACTCACCGCTGAACCCATTTTAAAGTACCACAGTTAAACCTACATGTAAGACTTAAAGAATACATTGAACAAAGTACAATGAAAACTCTATAAATTTATCCTTATTATAAACATTGAAAATGTTTAAAGCAATGTCATAATGAGTAATGACAAATGAACAGATTTATTTTACAGAATGTACTAGCCATGTACTACTTATGATAAGGCAGCAATCAAATCAATATACTGTGACATAATTTATTCCTCTCACCGACTATCTCTGCCCTACAACTCTTGTCTACTTCTACTTCAATAAATATGGAGAAAAAAGTCTTTAGTTATTTTGTTTTGTTTAACTTGTTAAGTGCCATTTTATCTTTTTGAAATATTTGATCAAAATTTCTAACTCACTTGCACTACTTTACTCACTGTATTTTTTTTTTTTATAGTTTCATTTGCTTTTAGAGTAACAATTAATTGCAATACACTTTTGTGTAAGATTTGTTAGCAAGTTTTCAAACGACTATTGATTCATTGATATGGAACGCTGATTTTTTTCTTATTTTTAATTAGTTTATTATATCTGTTGTCAAACATAAACAAGAATATTAAATAGTTAAATTAGTCAAAAAACAATAAGTAAACTTACGGAATCCTTATACAGTGGATCTCGCCAATATTTTTTTATTTTTTTACCGCGTAAACACATACATCTTCTTTTATTTTTTATTGAAATATAAAGGTTACTTTAATTCAGTTCAACACTTTGTCTTTATCTTTAGATTTAGTAATTGTCATGGAAAACGATAAGACTAAAGAATACTTCTTTCTGTATACAATACAAAAACTAAACTATGGAAAGTCATTTGTGAAGTGTATGTTTACTGCTATGAAGCATATATTTTGGGTATTAATACATTAAATGAGACACAAAATTCATCTTGTAATTTAAGAATTCTATTTATACAAAAAAATTACTACTTTGATTATGAAATCAATATCTTCTTTAAAACAAAATTGTAACTTTATAAACTAAAAACAGACAATAAATTATTCTAACTAAAAAGAAAGAATTATGAAACAAGTTATCTTAATAAATATTATTAAATCAAGAAATTATTTCTTTGAAACTCACAACAGTAGCATTTTTTTAAGGCTACGAAACTTATATTATTATTCGTTGTTCAACTTTTGAACATTGTTGCTCATCGTACTTAAGTTTACATGAATTACAAAAAAACGGTTGAAATTATTTGAATGACAATTTTTTTTTAATTTTTGCAGACGCAAAAAACGAATTTATCATTTGTTACTTAAAACAAGATTAAATAATTAATTAAGGTAGGAAATCTGCAGCCACCAACAAATCAAACTTTTCTTGAATTTTAGACATGTTAAGCGCTTAATTTTTTTACATCATGAAGAATATTTTAAAGGTAAAGTATTGGTACTTATTTTAAAGATGTTTGGGTTTCAAATACGTTTTTTAACATGGGCTGTAATACGGTACAGCGACAACAGCTTCAAGGACGTACATAACAAATCAGACTACTTTTATAAAAAATACCGCACAAATCTCTGTTTCAGTCCTTTCAAATTAAATACAAATAAAAATCAGTTTATTCACTAATATTGTTTCCATTACAAAAACATATAGCCATAACCTATAAGACTGTCATGCTTGACTAAATTGGTTCACGGATTTTCTACCTTAAAGTTATCACATTTAATTAAAATTTTGATTTATTTGTGAATTCTATCTGTCAAAGTTAAGTTTATTTTGTAATTTTGCATAATAATATGAAAATTGTATTATGTAATCAAGATATTGCAGTTTAAGCACAATTTTCTTTGACATATGTAAGTATTATCTTACTGTTTATCATAATATTTAATCACTATTTGGTAGTGGGAGGTCGGCCGGCGCTGTGCTCAAGGGGATAAAACCCTATTAGTATATGTATACATGTGTATCTATACCTCATGATACAGATATTTCTATATTTATACATACATGGAGATATGATGACTTATTGGCATATACGGGTCATTCTGCCGAAAGAGGTATATTTCGTAACCCAGTGAATAATAATACCATGTAAAAAGATGTCGACCTGGAAACTATTTAAATATTCAAGTAATACAAACTACTGAATTTAGATCACAAAAAAGTATTTCCTTAGTTTAAGATGCAAAGAAGAGACTGAATTAGCATTATAGGCTGGTGTTTTATTCACAAATTTGTAATTTTTATTAAAAACTAAGAGCTTATGACACAAAGGAATGTCATGTATCTTGGCGAGGTATTGGACTATCTACTGGCAAGGTGGTGGTTTAAAATAAGGCTGTTTATTGATGATATAAGTTCAATAGCGAAGTTTAATGTTTAATTGGTGCTTTACCATCTAGATTTTTTGGTTATCGACTCAGAAGGTGGTAAATTAGAATAAAGATGTTTTGTACTTAATGTAGGTGCAGGGGTAAACTTTAATTTTTATTTGGTGCGTCACAATATAGATTTTAGACGAATTCATTAAAGCTTGTAACTTTCCTTTTCTTGCTAATAGTGGACCCGTAAGGCTATCCCGTTACAATTAAAAACGCATTGTATCTTCGTTTAATGTTGGATTATCGACTCAGATAGCAACTTTTTCATGGGTAGCTAGAAAGATAACTGGTATAGAAATTCTCTTACGTGGGGCGCTTGCTATTCTAAACTCGAGTAAGAAGAGTCTTTCACTGCTAAAAAGATACAGTTTCTCACGTTGGGAGACTGGATTTTCCCAACTTAGAGCAAGAGCGACACCAACACACTGGGAGAGCACTCATTTTGAAGTATGACCAAGAGTACAGAGATGTCATAGAAGAAATAAATTGTTGTTACAAGGCATACTTTATCGAAAATTGAGATATATGCATTAGTGTGTTACTGTAAGTTTTTTTTCTTTTTTTAATTATTAATACAACATGCAACTCAAAACTAAGAAATTGTTCTGCAAAAAAAAAATTTTGTCAGCATTATTATTGTTCTAAAATAGGGAACATTTTTAACCACAGAAAGCTGAAATCAGCGTGATATTAAAAGTACGGGTATACAGTTTTAATACCAACAGATTAAGAACATGGTTATTCATTATTATTGATATCAACACTTTACCGCAATAATCTTAAAAACGAAAGAGATTGAGCGCAGTCGAGAGATTCTTAAACTTACCTTATCGATAAAGCTTACTTGATTTTATATTTTGTAACTTATTGATTTAAGAAATGTACATTTTTCACACAAAAAAGAGTTAACAGTGATTGTTTGTGTTTGATGGAATAAATTAAGCCTGAATTTAATTTAAAACTTGCAAAAAATTATGGGAAATACAATTTTAGATGGATGATGTATAATATACTAGTTTTGTAGTAATTGCAAGAATCTCCAGATAACTTGTAATGACTTAAAAATTATATAGCGAAAAAAAAAATCAATAAAATTTATTCATCTTCTAGGTACTTGAAAACAAAAAAATTTTGGAGTAGGATACGAGCCCACAACGCCTATTTAGACCCTTTTTTTATTTGTAAGAATAGAAATACTTTTTTCTTCTTTGTGATTAGTTTTTCATGTAGTTATAGCAGGAATTTATTTTTTATATCTTAAAAAAGTTTTTTAAGCAACTTTGAAGTGGTATTTTTTTAATTGAGTGAGCTTTAAAAAAAGTTTCGTTTTCTTGTCAAATAATGCATTTATTTTTCTTAAACAACAAACTTGGTACATAACTATTAATGTAATAATCCTTTTAATATATATATACTAGTAAGCTTCACGCCCGGCGCGTTCTGGGCGCCAACCCCCCAGAAGACTTTAATTTATTTTGGAAATCACTTTACTTTCATTAATTTAATTTAGCACTGCTAATTAAAGTTCTTATATTATTTATTCAAAAGATAATAAACATTTGTGTTTAAAATCAATGTTTGATACAGAATAGATGTGACAGCATAAAAAAAGTTAAGAACATATAATGGAATCATTCATAAAACATGTATAGATACCGCTACAGCGATAGGATTGATGGAATATGATACTTAAATTGATGACATATTCAAAGAAGCAGCTACCATAATGTTGTTTTGTCAATTGAGACAATTTTTCGCATATTTCTCACGTTCCGGAAATATATTTGGTGAAAATGTTAGGAATAAATAAAAAACTTATTTTACAGAAGATTTCAATTTTAATTAAAATAATCTTGCTCTTTTGTAAGTAACTCAGATTCTTGTATAAAAAAAGTTTCATGAATCGTTTAATTTAACTACACCTAAGAATATTGATAATGTACAAAAAACAGTTAACTTAGAGGAAATTGCTTTTTATAAAACAAAATGTTCGAATCGCTCAAGAAACGCGTGAAAAGAAAAAAAAGGGGGGGAAGGCGTAAGAACGAACTAAGGTGTGGTGTAGGAGGGTTGAGGAATGGGGATCTAAGAAAAGCATGGAAAGAGTATTAGAGGGGCGAGCAGTCATTATATTTATTCCTTAAATAATAAAGTTTTAAATAAGATGAAAAGTGAACTAAAGACGTATTACATTATTGATAAAGCGACACTTAAAGGAGTTGACCAATCCGACGATAATATCCATTAGAGTTTTCTAATGGAAATACTTAGTAATGTTAATGAAGGTGTACCACCTGATTAACCTTATTTTAAAAGTTGGAGCAGTCGTTATATTAATAAGAAATTTGATGTATTGGATGCTTAATGCAATGGCACAAAATTAAATGTAACGAAGTTGTTAAAATTTAATATTTAGGCAAAAATAACAACTAGTAAAAAAATTGGTCGAAGGGTTTTTAAATGAAAAATCATTTTAGATACTGGAAATACACCTTCACTAGCATTTATTCTACACAAAAAATTTTTTTTTTTAGTTTTAGCTTTTGCAATGACTATAAATAAATCACAAATTTTTACTTCTTATAGGTAGGACTATATTTTAAGAAACCATTGTTTTCACATGGTCAACTATATATTGCCTAATCAAGATAGAAAACTAAGGATAGCATTTTCGTATAAAATAAAAGTTAATGACTCTAAGGTAACAAATATTGTGTAGATTAAAATTTTTAATCATGGATCAATTGACTTTATCATTGTTTGTTTTAATTCTCTGCAGCTCTGTCTTTCCATGTTTTCTAGGGCTGATTGGCTTTTTACGTACAGAAAAGTGTCCTATACATAAATATATATATGTACACGTGCACACACACATACACACACATCATATTAATCAAAACTAAAAATATTTAATTAATTTAAAGCATGTATGACGACATACTTGGATAGCGCACTTTCCGTGGAATTTCCCTTCAGAGTAATTTCAGATTTTTTTCTTGCCCCACAGGTCTTTGGGCCTGGGTGACTGCGAAACCGTGTTAGGGATATAAATAGGGATTAGCAAATACGATGGGCCAAGTAGGGATCGCCGACCCTACCAGTGATGAGTGGTCCCTGAAACATAGAGCTTCTCCAGAGATGCTAATTAGTCTGGATCCGATGCTTCGGCAGAGAGTGCTGGCTTAACGGGTAAGAAGTGGACGTCCGGAAATATGGAGTCCTCTCCAGGGAAAGGCTACACAGTGGCTAGTGGATTCGATGCACCATTGGTGCAGAGAGTGTTAGCTTAACTAGCAAGGTGTTTCACTGGAGGTACTCGCACTGTGCTTATGGATTAGGTATAACATCAGTAAAAGGGTTCGAAATGGGTTCGGCAATACATCCTTACACTTAGGTGGTGAGTGGGTGACCCCGTTGATTAGGCCAGTAGGCTGTAGTAGTGACCTACAGTACTGACACTCTGTCACAGTTAGACTACTATACTGGAGCTGCTGCAGTAGCCGTACCAACTCTCTTTCTTTCCCTCTATCTGTGTAAGTGCATGGTGTCAATATAAGAACAAAGTGACATTTTTACTGCCCGTGCTGTTATCTTGATTGTAATAAAATTTTACCAGAGCTTGTAATGCTCCTATTTTTTAAAATGAAAATAAGAAAAGAAAAAAGAAAACTATTATAAACATTTTCGGCTTACTGTGGTCATGAAAAATATGAAAAAAATATTTAATGACATATTATAAATGTTTGTCCATTCCGCCTATTAAAATATTTTAGTCCATGTAGAGTAACCCACACACACTATATAAACGTAAATGTAGTCGCATATATCTATCGTATATATTTTCATTTGTAGATATACTATATACATTGAAACAAATAAATATAAACATGTATGTAAGGCGTTTCACGCGAAACGTCCCAGGTCTGCCGCGCAAGCGCTAAAAGTCACTGTTTTCAGATTATTTTCTTGGCCTTATTCCTATTCTAAAAAATGTTGCAAACAGCATTTTCGATGTATTTTTCAGTCAGCTTTCCGATGGTATGGTTAGTTTCCCAAAAAAATTTCACTTTCGTGTATATTCATGTGTGTATGTATGTATGTATGTCTACATATATCTTCCTATATTATATAGTTATATCAGTGGGGAATTCCACGCAACCCCCCCGACCCTCCACAAAATATGGTGAAAACCTGTAATTTTTTCCCTTATTTTGACATATCGCAGTTTTTTCTAAAACTCCCCACTATCCCTCACAGCCCCCCGTGCATTTTTTCGTGACCCCCCCACCGTCTGTCACACTTTTTTTGGAGACCGTGGATCACATCGTATTTATCGTATTTCTTGGACCTTGATGTGTATACAGACGTGTACGTGTCGTATATGGATTAGTCTGTTATTTCTAATCTGCTTTAATGTTAAATTACTTCAAGACAAAACTGTCTTATCAACACGATTTATCTCATCGTCAAGATAAATTTAAAGTCATAATTCAGTTATAGGAGGTAATTGCGCAAAGCATCATTATTATTATATATTGAATCATAAAGTTAACTGTTATATTATATAGTTAACTGTGTGGGGCATTCCAAGCAACGTTCCACAATATAAAACCATTTATATTTGGAGTTTTAAGATTATTTAGTCATTCATGTTTTACTCAGAGTCTTTTAAAAAAACATATAATTTAATATATCATACAAATAATATGTCATGTATACTTTTGTACTGCAAAAACGTTTATTTGTGAAGAATGTTAACTGATAAAAACATGTTTCGTTTCTTATAACATATTTTGTTTTCACCTTTTTTTCCACACCACGCAGGAGGTAAATAGATGGACTTTATACATACGAATGATTCATAACCATTTAATTTATAAAACTCAATACAACCAAAAATCAATTTATATTAATTGTAGTTCCATTTATTTGTAAGTATAAAGTTCTTGGTGCGTTAAGCTTTTTTTTGATAGCATTTATGTTAAACTATATGTAAAATTTTTATGTGTATGTGTAATATTATTTTCTATACGAATAAATATTACAAAAACATACAAAAATTAAAATTACATTTAGTTTATTATTCATACAAACCGTGGAAGTTTCACATTAAGATGACTTATTTTATGTGTCAACTTATAAAGTCCTATCAAACCACGAAGACTTAGGTCTATTCCTATTCTGTTTTAAATTAATGTTGAAATTGGTACAATTGGTACAATTGGTACAACATAATATAGATTTATGGGATGTATTATTAAGTAATAATTTATAGAGGAATATCAAAATCATGTTGTCATTATTAGAAACATTATAACTTATAATCCAAACCTTCTGTCCAAACTATTTTTTCAATATTTAAAATGTTTTCTTTATCGATTTAAACGAAAATAAGATTTTTATTTTTGCATCTTGATAAAGCCACGTATAATTGACCATGAAAAAATAGAGGTTTTTTCAAGTACAATCCTACATTATCAAAACTTTGACCTTGAGACTTGTTTATAGTCATAGCAAATGCTACAACTAATGGGAATTGTTTTTTATATAAAATAAAGGGTAATGATGATAATGATAAATTATTTCCAGTATTTAGTGTAACTTTAGGCATAAAAACTTTATTACCAATTTTTTCTCCCGTAACTATTTTGCCTTCTATGTGATACTTCAACAATTTAGCAATTCGCAATCGTGTACCGTTACATAATCCGTCTGATATACTCAAATTTTGAATTAACATTACCATTGTACCTATTTTTAATTTAAGTTCATGAGGTGGCAAGCCTTCACGAATATTGCTTAACATTTTTACGGGAAAATTTATATAAATATTTTCATCTGATTTATCAACACCTTTATAGGTTGCAGTATCGATGCTGTAATAAGTTTTTGTCTCTCCATTTAATTTACTTAAAATTTTATACTTTAAGAAAAAGTGTATTCATTATGTGAAGTTAGTAATACGTTATCACCAAAAGAGTTGTTGTTATTATTAAATTGTTTAGTACAGACATCATCTCTTATCCAGGATTTAGGAATGTTTAATGTTTCTATGTCCCCTTCTTCAGTTCTTAACAATAATTTCGAAAATTCTTTATCATTAGATCGAATATTATTTTGTTATCTTATAATTTTGAAACACTTTCATAAAAATGATGATTTAATAGTTTCTTTTATTATCGTAGTTCTATTGCCGTTTTTTATAACTCGAACGATTTGTCGAAAATCTCCTCCTAATACTATTAATTTATTACCAAAGCAAAGTTTTGTATTACACAAATCTCTCAACGTACTATCAACGATTCCTAGAGCTTTTTTCAGAATCACAGAAGCCTCGTTCCATACAATTAAATCAACTTTCCTTAATTTTTTTTTTTCAGTTTCAAATTCTAAAAATACACTCTCAATATTATCCAAATCTAAAGGTAAACGGAAAGTTCTATGACTGGTCATACCTTTTTGTAGTAGTACAGATGCAATTCCTGTCCAAGCCATTGATAAAATATTTTTACCTGTAGAAAGAAAATAATAAATGCGTGTCTTAAATAAGTAGGTTTTTCTGGATCCTCCAGGACCATCTATGAAATATACTTTTTCTTCTTGTTCACAAGAAGTTTAAAAATTTTTCTTTTGATCTTGATTTAAATTTATGTACATTATATCAAGCATTTTTTCTCTAAACATAACGGTAAGTTTTAAAAAAAACCTTTTACGTACCACAATAGTGCCTTCTGGATGGTGTGAAAATTTATTGATAAATATATAACTAATGCTTAACCATGTAGATCAAAAACTCTTTTTCCTCACGAAATTCTGGGCATCAACCTCTCCCCACTAACAGATAAAATTTCAAGTCTCTCCTTTCAAGTTAGAATAGTAGGGGGTTGGCGCGCGGAGCGCGCAGAGGGGTGAAGTCCCACTAGTACATCTATATACATGCGTGTGTGTGTGGATTAATAAACACACACATACACTGCAGTACATGCTGTTATACATATATAATTACGTACTCACACAGATGCGCATAGTAGAGAGCAGTGCCTCGAGATTGAGAAAATGACTAATAATAAAATAGAATCTGTTACTATCTAAGAGTCGAAAGAGCATCAAGATAATATCCGAGGGTATTAAATCGTCATAGGGCTCATTAAAGTGCACGCCATTTAAATATCGCTAAACTACCGAATACGATTAATCTCTTATTAACTTTTAAAAATAGTGCTAAATTTAACAAAACAAAGTAGTCAATTTTTAAACAACGGTGTTAAATAAAATTAATTTAACGAGTTCAAAAACTTGCTTGAAAAAAACTTGCTTAGAATAACATTCACGAAATTTTTTTTCTATGTCAGTAGTCAATAACATTGGGCTGGATTTACAAATTTTTTAATCATTTATAACAAACAACAGCATCTGCTAATCATTTTTATTATCAGATAGTTAGTACAATATTAAAGAAAGCAAAAATATGGTATAATGTAGATGATTTCTAAGTATTTCAAATATGTTTAACTTTGACAAGTAAATAGTACTAATATAGAGAATCACCTGTATAATCTTATAAGGTTTCGATGAAAATTATAGTGAAAGTTGTAATGAAATCAAATATAAAAAAACTATATTTTATTCACGTTAGTAGCTTACAAGTTAACGTAGTTGACTACCTTTGGAGGGAAGAACGGAAGAGAGATCCGATTTTGTGCTTTTTTTAGATGAAAAATGCATGCGCATATCTCATAATTTAATGTTGAGTTATATTTACACTTCAGATTATTCATTATTAACTTTTTTTACGTGCACCTGATCGATGTGATTGGCTTACAAAATTGTTAGATAGGTTTTAATTTACTGTTAAGTATAGTTTTGTCTAAATCTGACTGTTAACTGTATGAAAATTTTTGACTCTAAGAGTTGCTTTTGACGATCTTCCATTAAAATGTACGTTAAGTTCATTAAACTTGTTTTATCAATTTCTCATTTCATAAGCACCCACAGTTGTTGAAACATTGCATGAATTTTTTTCATCCCTTTTTGAAGCTCTGCTCAGCTCTCAGTTTAAAACTGACCGTCTATTAATAAGGTAGTTAACCTTAAACCCAATCATATTGTGCCGTAAAGGATCATTTTATTATAATTATGACAGAGTAAATTTGGTCATATGGTTATCAAAAAAAATCTTTTTGTCTAGAACATAAAAAACTATACTTATATAATTGGTTTTTAAAATTATTATGTTGAAAATAAGACAATGCATTGGCATGCCCCGATCACTAAGCGCCATGCAGTATTAAACGTACCGCGTATGTTGATTATTTTATCTACATATATTTTATACGACATTGCGGAAAATTATGATTGCTTTCATAAGCACAAAAAGGCATTGAATAGTCACAATTTTTTATGATTTTTCACCGACTTGTGTGGCAGTTATTGACTACTTTGAGAATGATACTTTTATGATACACAATTAGGAAGCAACATATAATAAATTTTGAATTCATTACACTTAAGTTTGATTATTTTAATTTTGCATCTTAAAAAACAATAAAAATTTATACGAGTTAAGCACCGTGTTATGCCTCCTTTAAGAAGAAGCTTTACTCAGATTATTTGTTCTTAAAAAAACATTTAAAAATCTGAATGAAATTTTTTTCCGTGAAAAGTGTCGTAAAATAATTAATTAAAGTTGTATTGTTTTAAGTTTATTATGAAATTACTGTTTTTGAGCTAGAATTTCTCTAAAATACCGCGGATACTAGTAATTATCTACATTGCATTAGAAAAAAAAACAAAGATTCAGGTTATACTTGCTGGTAGAGCCCTTACTCTAAACTTTTTAATTAAGGTAAGGAATAAATGTTTAATACTATAATCACACGATATACTTACAAATGGCGTAGAATTTTTTTAGTAATAGTCTAATAATCGAAGGCCTAAGGTATTTCAAAAAGGTGTATTTCATAACGTGACTAACCACGCTGATCACAATAAAAATAGTAAAAATGCTGTAAAAATTTGACTTTATTGTAAAAATAACATTTTTTTAAGCACAGTTAGCGCAGAAACAGAGAAGGGAGCAAGCAACAGGGAGCAGATGTGTGTAGATGCATGTACCCACATGTAGAATCCATGCATGTTTGTTTGATTAAAGTTAGGATGAAGTAAGATTACACGTCATCTTGAAATGTCCTTAATAATAACTATACCACGCAACATAAATTCTTATCAGATTTATTTTCATTAATAATTAATCATTTTCCCAACTATGTGGCATTTAAACTAAAAGTTATTTTTAAGCAAATATTTTTGTAATTTATTGATGATAACATAAATATTGCAACGGTAAGCTTCAGAGTTTTAATGTATATCTTTAAAAAGCCTCGGATCTAGGAAAATTAGTATCCCAGGAGAAGCCCCATGTTTCAGGGACTATTCCTCGTTGGTAAGGCCGGCGATCCTTGCCTGGTGCATCGGATTCACTAACCCCTACCTATAGCTCTAACTGTTTCGCATTCACCCAGGTCCGGAGACCTGTAGGGTAAGGAAAAAGCCTGGAATTACTCTGAAGGAAAATTCTACGGAAAAACCCGCCCCGAAGCAGCTGGGGTTACATATGAACTTTTGCCGATGAAAACAGTTTTTGAAAAAATCTGCATTCACCGGGAATAGAGCCCATGACTCCTAGAACAGCGTTGTATTAGTAACCAGCACGCTTACCACTAAGCCAACACCGCTCTTTTATAAAACCTTTATTTATTATTTTATTTCTGAAATAAAATATTCTAAAATAAATTTAATCAATAGCATGGACTAGCATAGAGTCAATTTTGCTTCCGTTACATAGCTCTAAGACTCTCTTAAGATCTTAGTAATATAGATAGTGCCTTTTCAGAACTTGAGTAAGATAAAAAAAAGTAAGAGAAGTTCATTTAGCTATTTAGGATGAGGTTTCAATAATTCTGAAAATAGCATCAGTAGTAGTAGTAGTATTTAAAATATTTACGTAGTATTGAAAAGTGTTTTGGAGATAAATAAATTATTTTAGGAAGTTTAGGTTAATAAAGCGGACGATGAAATTAATATAAATTTTTCGGTGGAAACGTTAAACAATATTTCTAAAGGCTTATCATCTCATGAACTAAACTCAAATTTTGTACAACATTGATGTTACTAAGAAACATAAGTACATAAGATGGGCTGTGTAATGAAACACAAATAAGAATCACGATGTTGTTATATAAAAGGAGGAATTATAACTGGCGAAAAATTAGAAATAGTCCTTATCCCAAGAATAACTTTTAACACACGAAACACCTTAACATTATTTTTTATTTTGTATTGTAAACAATTTCTAGTCGTTGAGGCAGTTTTTATTACAATGAACGAATCTGAAGGTTGAGGATTCGATTACGTAGATTTAAAGTTAAGAAAACCTTTATTTTATCATAATAAGTTATACGTGGCTTTAGTAGGATTCAAAAATAAAAACAATTTATTTATTTAAGCAGAAAGAGGAAAAAATATAGAAGTATAAAATATTGTTTGGTAAGAAATTCTTACATCATAAAAAGATTTTACTTATTAATTTTATAGATTAATTGATAAGATACATGGCAATAAATTATATACTATTATATTAATAAACATTAATTAGTAATTAAGAACTAATAGTGCTCGAATGCAATAATTAACATGGAAAAAAATGTGTAACAAGCAAATATTACTCGAATTTAAGCTGGTTAACTATCGGTTTATCAAATCGTAAGAACAAACCTCATGCCATGTTAATTTTCATTAAATAATAGATACTCGTGCAAAGAGCTCTTAAATACGGGCAGAGTTTTTTAGCCAACCGGATGCGCACCGGAAAACTGTCCCAAAACCGCATAGCCAATTGCGAAAACCATTTCACATAAGGCACAAGTGTCGCGCGAGGTATCTCAAATGAAGAGAGAACGCGCCTCTCGGAACGCCTCAGTCCCTCATTTACCGCGGGTGAGAGATCATGTAAGTAAACTGGTCTCCCTGTAGTAGGTATTTTTTACGTACTGGCACCCAAAAAATAGTTTCGCCTGACACCAGGGCGCAACCACTTGAGCCTAGCATAAAACGGCCTCAATGCAGCATCACGTCTAAGGTTAAAAACAAATCGAACAACAGTGTTGCACAAGCGGTCGAGCTTAGTGACCAAATACCCAGAAAGTCCCGCGAAAACCAAGCACGAATAATCAAAATGCGGCCAAATAAGGGCCGTAGCCAACCTTGCCTTAAACTCGCTAGACAACGATCCTCCCTTGTATCGTAAACGATAAAGGACACCGTGCACCCACGAACACACAGCGGCCACGTGCTTATTCCAAGTGAGGTCATCGGCAAGGTGGACCCCCAAATCCTTAACATAGATAGCCTTAAGCTTACTACAACTAAAACCCAAGCCGAATTCATCCGCTCAAGCCACCACACTGCTAATGTCCTGATTCAACAAGTGAATCACTCGGGGCATATCAGACGGGACGCACTGGATATAGCACTGCAGGTCGTCCGCGAAGAGCATGCCCATACTATGGCGCAGCACTGACAGCAAAGAATTAATAAAAATAAGAAAAACTATAGGTCCCGTGGAGGATCCCTGTGGTATTCCCGAGTTACTAGGCAAGAAGTCCGTGGAACCTCCGTTTAACGTCAGCACCGCCTGAGACCGACCCGATAAATATGAGAGGAACCACTTAATAGCATCAGCAGAGAAGCCCATACCAACCATGGTACGCAACAGCACAACATGATCAATCGAATCAAACGTCCTTCGAAAATCGAATCAAACAAGAATAGTTATCATATTACGCTCCATACCCTGACGAGTGTCCTCGGTAATCTTCAGGAGCGCTGACTGCGTGCTATGATAACGTCTGAACCCAGACTGCATCGGAGATATTAAATTATGGCTTTCTAGGTAGCAAGAAACTCTTTGCTCAACCATCACATCAAATACTTTCGCAAAGTGGCCCAGGTTTGCAGTGGGTCTCACGTCATTAGGGCTGGCTGGCCGGGGAATCTTTGCCAAAGGGACAATAACCGACTTCTTCCATTCAATTCGATAACTACATGTTGCAAAAGATTGGTTAAAAACAGACGTTAAGAAGGGAATTACGATAGATAAACAGCCACGAAAATAAGATAATGATAAGCCGTCAAAACTACGGCCTTTAGTTCACGTCATACAGATGTCTATGGCCTGGTAAACCTCCAATGAAGATACGGGTTGGAACGAAAAGCTCACCCCATCAGCCGGAATGGCAGCTAAAATGTGCTGGAGCTTACTGATACCGCACGGCGGACGCGACAGTACCTCAGGTGCGATAAGAGTCAGCGGATAATTAAGGGTACCACCCAGCAAACCGAATCGGCGCAACAACCTCCAACAAGTCGCTGAGTCGTGCGATCTCTCAAGTGAGTGCTGGAGGTAGTCATCACGCGCTGCCCCTATGTCTTTCTGTAGTTGAGCTCTCACGTGACGATACTCCACAAGCCTCTCGGCATATCGCATCCTCCTCGCTTCTTTGTATAGTCTATCACGACTCTTGCAACGAGCTCTTAATTGTAGGCTGAACCATGGGGCAGGCGTGTGACGGGTGCTGCGCTGCACCACAGGGACATGGGCATTGAGGAGGGGGAGCATGACACTGCTGAAATTATTCACCAAAAGATCGACATCCAAAGGCAAGCCGGCGATCTCCGTGCTCGTCAGCCGCGAACAAACATCCATACAAAATTCTTCTGTATTTAAACTCTGAAAATCGCGTATGGTATTTTTCACTAATATTCGAGTGCTAAAATATCATACTCGACACATAGAAAATCATGACCATTTATACACGGGGCGTCAGATGACCAAAATGAGCGCACTCTATGCTCAAAATCCACCAGCACAACATCGAGCCAGGTATCGTTGGTGGCGCAGTGATGCGTAGCGCCAAAAGGGACAGCATACAAGGAATTTTCAGTGAGGAGGCCGCGCAAATGCGTCCCGTAATAATCTTTGCTAAGAAAACCGAATTCAATTTACCAGCAATAATAGTGCCTGAAAATCCGGTAGCCACACGCTGAAAAGTACTAAAAAATTCGGATAACACATCGCCCTTAGGGCGTCGATAAACTGAAGCCATCAGAACACGTGATCCAGGTGCGACCCTAAGGTCCAAAATTATGTACTCCGTCTCGTTTAGTCTAGTGATCTGGGGGGCCGAAACAATACCATAGCGAAAGGTATTGCGCACATAACATGCAACTCCGCCACCCTGCATGTACGGACGTCTACCGACGGGCGCTCTCAAACCTCTATCGTTGCGCACCAGATTGTACCCGAGGATGTTAAAGAGGGACGAACAATGATTTGGTGTAAGCCATGTTTCTGAAACCGAAAGGACATCGATGTCGTAATGTGATAAATAGTGAGACAAAATGTGCAGATGCTCGTGGATCGAATTTGCATTTACATGAGCTACGCGAATGAAAGAGGACTTACTCCTGACAGACACCTCACACCGCCGTCTGGGTAGTCATATAAAGGCCAACAGATCAGCTTCGGTGAAAAGGGTCAGACGCTTAGAAGTGCCATCTCGCTGTACATATGCCTCTTCACCGCGCGCCCAGACGTAGGCATAGCCCAGTGCCCTGGCCCTCTCTTTCGTCTTCAAAAGCAGAGCATGAGTGGAGGAGGGCAGCATTTCGTATAGTTTTATCACACTATCGCCGGCAATATTGTCAAACAATCGTGGAAACTTTATTTGGTCAAATTATTTAGCAGTTTTTAAAATAAAGTCCCTGCAGCCATCTGATTTTAACTTTACTGCAAATGAGATAAACGAAACGCTTCCCCCCACCTCGCTCAGCACCAGAAGGACCTGTCCCGCCCTCGTGGCGCCGCAATAGAGTCACCCTCAGTATATCAACATACAGTCCCTGCAGGCTAAGCAATGTGAGAAGTCTTTTTACAAGTTCGATCGGTTCGACACCTGCACCCGATGGCACCCCAGTTACCTTAAACTCCTTGACGCAGTAGCGCTCTTACTCAAATCTCTAAGACGCCGGACCTCCTTGCGTAAACCCAAGTCTTCTTCTCTAAGCTGCGCGATCTCCCTAGTATTTGCGCTCACACCAGTCTCAACCTTTTCTACTATTGCATGCACCGGTGACATGTACTTAAATAGGGCAGGAAACTGCTGCTGGCCCGTAAAAGACTCCCAGCCAATCGGGAGGCCATCACCACCAAGATTACCGTGAGCCCGATTTGTCCCATGCATTGCGATGCCGGTCCGTCCAGGACCTCCCGCTGCGGAAACGTCACCGCCATCAACCGACACCGCAGTCGCAGCCACAGACGGTAGGTCTGACTCAAATGGCATTTCCATGGAAGGTCCAGCATTAGATAAATCTATGAATCCGCCGCCCGGTAACCGAGCAGAGTCAAAAGCACGTCAGCATGAATCTACAGGGAGCTGCGATAGGTCACGTGGCTGGGTCGATCCCGAACTCCTAGCCAAATCTCTAAATTCCCTTGTACAACAGGACTCCGTGCTTTTAACAGTGAGTAATTGTAAAACACAGCTTTTATGGTAAACGATGTTACATGCCGCACAAATTTTGCCATGACTAGAAACTGATCTATAGCACCTAGGGCACTGAGTAGTTTGGCCGTTCATTTACAAGTACGTAACAAAAAATAACTGCAGAACATAAAAAGTTAATTTTGAAAAACTGGCAGAATTTCAGTCAATAGAATACTAAACGCAACTATACAACGCTCGCACGAGACATGTGAGAGGGGGGTAGAGAGAGGAAGGGAGACACACAAACAGATCCCCTGCCTGCGGCGCAGCTGGTATACTCAGGTTAACTCTCCGTATACGGCGCGCTTAAAGAAGTTTCTCTTTAGTAAAGGTGGCTTGGGTAATTTCTACTGAAACGATTAAAATCTTTGAAATTTTGGATTTACGTAAATAAAGTGTTTCTTAATAATTTGTAATGTACAAAATAATAGGGTCAACCAGCTTATTTTGCGGAAAATCGCTACTGAAAACTCATCAACTTAACTCACAGCCTATGGGATTCATATATACACCAAGAGAATTCCAAAAATAGCGAGGAATGTATAAAGACAACAAATAACTTAACGGGTGATGCTGTTCAAATTTCAGTGTCAAAGTTCACCTACTTACTTTATTTCTAGATAGATCACATATTTAAAAAAAAAACTATTTATCACATTCTGATTATTATATTAAAAACAGTTTTGAATTTGTTAAAGGGATTGCTAATTTTAGAGTTCCAGATGGTTACAGTTGCATAAGTTTCGATGTTGTTGCCTTATTTAATAATATACACTTTCAAGCTATAAAACAAGCAGTTGAAAAAAGATAGCACATCTTAACATTAAAAATTAATTTACATTTTGATCAGTTTTTAAATTTCATTCAATTTATACTTAATAATAACTACTTTATTTTTAATAATCAGTTTTATAAACAAAAATTCGACTCCACGATGGGTTCGCCATGTAGCCCAATCTTAGCTGATATTGTGATGCAGGATTTAATTAATAATTTGTTTGCAGTTTCTAATATACCAATCAAGTATTTAAAAATTTATGTTGATGATGCAATAGCTTGTATACCTACTGACAAAGTTGATGATTTACTAAATATCTTAAATTTATTCGATGAACACATAAGATTTACTATAGAGAAACCAAAATTTAATTCACTTAACTTTTTGGCTACAACTTTAATTGGGATAATACGGAAAAGGTTATTACTAAGTGGTATTAAAAAGACACTCAATTAAATATCTATTTGAATTTTTTGTCTCACTTGCCTGCATCACAAAAGATTGGTGTTATTTTTTCCTTGGTAGATCAAGCAATTAAACTTGCTGATTCTTCCTTCCACACAGAAAATTTAAAGAGAGTGTCATTAATTTTACAGGCAAATAATTACCCAAGAGACTTTATACAAAAATATATGAAATCATGGTTTAAAAATTTAAAGTACCAATCTGCGAACTGTCGAAGAATAGAGTGTAACGAGTCAACTAAAGAATTTATAGTATTGCCCTACATAAAAGCTATCAATACAAATAAATCAAGATAAAAATAAATTAAGTACTGTTTTTTAGTACTTTATAAAATATTGTTTAAAGGTAAAAAAATAAATCTCGATCGAACACTTGTCCATTTTATTTTTAAATGTTGCGCACTTCATACTGTACTACAATTAGATACTTGCCCTTTGTTACATACTGGCGTCGAAACTTAGCACTACCTGTGAGCCTTATTGTTGTCTAGTCATTACCGACAAGCAAGAAAAGATGTAACTTATATTAATTGACTTTGCTTTGTAATATTTTTGTCAACGTCTAACTTGTAAGTCTAATATTTTATCTATTTTTATCGTAAAAACTATGTTAAAAATTTAGAAATTACTAAAGCTGCTGTAATTATTATTAAAAAGTTTATTTTGTGTTGTTAAATTTAGTGACTTGGAAAGTACTGCCAAAGTATAGTCAAAACGTTGTCAAGACATAATAACATTTGAACAACATCGCCTGTAAAGTTATTTATTGTCTTAATGGAATTCATCACTAAAATGACTTCAATTCTGAAAATAAATGACAAGCCTGTGCAAATAGAAATTGTATTTTTTCCTTCATTTATGAGAAATCTTTTAGAGTTCTGAAAATTAATACGTAGTATTGAAAAGTGTTTTGGAGATAAATAAATTATTTTAGGAAGTTTAGGTTAATCTCTGTCACAGTTAGACTACTATACTGGAGCTGCTGCAGTAGCCGTACCAACTCTCTTTCTTTCCCTCTATCTGTGTAAGTGCATGGTGTCAATATAAGAACAAAGTGACATTTTTACTGCCCGTGCTGTTATCTTGATTGTAATAAAATTTTACCAGAGCTTGTAATGCTCCTATTTTTTAAAATGAAAATAAGAAAAGAAAAAAGAAAACTATTATAAACATTTTCGGCTTACTGTGGTCATGAAAAATATGAAAAAAATATTTAATGACATATTATAAATGTTTGTCCATTCCGCCTATTAAAATATTTTAGTCCATGTAGAGTAACCCACACACACTATATAAACGTAAATGTAGTCGCATATATCTATCGTATATATTTTCATTTGTAGATATACTATATACATTGAAACAAATAAATATAAACATGTATGTAAGGCGTTTCACGCGAAACGTCCCAGGTCTGCCGCGCAAGCGCTAAAAGTCACTGTTTTCAGATTATTTTCTTGGCCTTATTCCTATTCTAAAAAATGTTGCAAACAGCATTTTCGATGTATTTTTCAGTCAGCTTTCCGATGGTATGGTTAGTTTCCCAAAAAAATTTCACTTTCGTGTATATTCATGTGTGTATGTATGTATGTATGTCTACATATATCTTCCTATATTATATAGTTATATCAGTGGGGAATTCCACGCAACCCCCCCACAGCCCCCACCGCCCCCCATTAAC
>NW_019379697.1:791410-856392 GCF_000648655.2 Copidosoma floridanum
TTTTTTTTTTTTTTTTAATTTAATATTTTTATCATGCGAAGAAGCATAGCTTTTACCAACATGTTTTGTATTTGTCGTCTACTTAATTTTTTAAAATTTTCCTATGAATTCCTGTATTTTATGGATAAGTTTAATATTTCAGTATGAGTTCCATGAACTTTAATTAAAAGAAATTCCCAAAAATCTCTACCTAAAATCATAGTTTTTTCTCTAAATGGTAAATTATGATTCGTAGTCGGCGTTTTCTATCAACTATTTCCAAATCATACCTTGGTGCCATTGGAGCCTTATCCCAGATAGAAACTTTGATGTTCTTCAAAAGTAAATCTTCATTTGATTGCTTCTTAACATTTAATAGAGTGATGAAATATTAGGACAAAAATTAATATTTTATAAACTGTTATACATACAAACATTTTTTTAGATCTTCCAGGCCTTTCCAAAAAAACATGTCAAATCATTATGATTTCCTTTACGAGAAATAGTTGAAATTTAATCTACTTCTTTTTTTTCCATATTTAATTTATTACACGATTAATATAATATGTCTAATGCTATTGCTGTTGCTTCCAATGATGCGACTGAAATATTATTCGTATCATTTGATACGTTGATAACCACCGATTGTTTTACTGTAGAAAAGTAAGCTAAGTTTCGTCCTTCTCTATTTAATGATCTGTTTATTATACAATAAACTAGTTGATAACTAATTTCCTTATTATTTATTCGTAAATAATATTCTTATGTGGCATTTTTTAATTTTTTCTTCAATTCTTCAGAGATAGTGAGTTGTCAATTTATTAATATACGAACAATTAAAAGTCGATGTCTTTGTGGCATCATCCACATTTTAACTTCACGTATTGCCTTAAATCACTTTTCATCGCCTTCAATAAGTTTTAAAGATAATCCTGCTACTGTAAAAAAAAGTTGTAGAACACCATGAACTTTTCTCATGTTGTCATAACTCATTGCACCTTTAATTTGTTGTGATGAAAATGTTCAGTGAATAGTCCTACTTGAATTGGGTTTGTGGAAAACATGCGACAAATACAATTAAATCTTTCGTTTTGAGTATTTCATGAAGTTGTATTATTATTACCATACTATTTTTTAAATGTAAAATGAAGATTAAAGTATGAAAATATACTCGTGCGTGTTCACTGGTAGAGTTTATTAAAAATAATCAAAAATCATACTGCTTAAATTATTTCAATCATTTATTACAACTAGATCTTCAGCACTCTTATAAATAATAACACATTGTTCATTTGGCTAATGCAGCGACAACCTAGTAACAGAATGCCTTTTATCTTGCAATAGTTTACTCAATATACGATAACATACTTCTACAGGTCTAACATAGGTCTGACATTTTTGAGTGCCATAAGAATAAAACAGTAAGTGAAAAATAGCAACTTCATGAACTTTTTAAAACTTATACCTACGTATATCTTGTCCTGCCTTTTATGAAAATAATAGTTTGCAATTGTAATTATTGTTTGACTGTTATCTTAAAGTTGCTGAGCATTTTTTTCTTGTGGCATCGTTTCTTACGATTTTGCGATAACATTGTTATTCCGGATAATGGTATCTTACATCAGCAGAATTCAATAACCAGTGACTAGATTTGAAATGATACAGTAGATAATAGCTTCTTGTTGATCACCAATAAAAAGTTGTCCAAAAGATGGGTACTCACTATCACAAGAATGCAAGGATCTTTTAATCTAATATTGTACTTGACCTTGTATTTAAAAGCAAATATGACCTCGTTGAGTAGACGAAAAGCTCATTAAGTTTGTATCAAGTGACGCTAAAGACAACGAATTATTATAAAGACAAATGCGTTCAAAAAATTTATATGTAAATTACTGTTCTCTTTAAAGTAAAGATTTCAGGTTATTCGGGAATTTAGGTAAAAAATAAAGTGAGAGCTATGTCTACAACAATTACTAAAAGATAAACCTTTATTAGAAACTTTTTGAAGTTGTCCTTCTATAGGTGCGTTATGTACGGCAGTAAATTAAAAAATTTTTAATTTTTCTTCCCTAAAATATGTGACTGAAGTTAATTTTTACTGTCACTTCTGGTCTCCGAATTGAGAGAAAAAAAAACATTTTCCACTGAGCTTGAACTTATTTTTTGGATTTCAGCCGTGTACGGTATTTATTTAGCCGTGGGTTATGCCTAATAGTAGAATACCTGTACTTTTCTTTTATTATGAACAAAATTTGTTTTTAGTTGAGATATTTATTGCCAGTTTCTAAGTTTATGTGGTTTTAAAATATTTAATGTATCAAATACATTAATAGTTGTTCTTTATTTATCATAAACATTATAAATTATTATTTATTTATCATATACATGATAAGTTACTATTGGTTTATCATACACGTTAATACATTATTTATGTAGTTAAATACTTTTTTAAAAACTTGAAAAAATGTTGGGTTGGGTAAGACATAATTTCAGTTTTTCCCAATAGATTGCGTTAAAGTTGCTTGTTGCTAGTAATACTTATTCAATAAATCCATACTACAGTATATTTAATAGTTATCAGTCCATAAGCCGTTGTAGATATTCAAGTAGCGCCATTTTTGTACTCAGGCAAAAGTTATTGCGCTTTTCACTTTTCAATTTAGGACGAGCTCTGTATCCTGAAGTTGTGTGTAACTATTAAGCCATTTATCTAGATACATTTAATTATCTCCTCATTTGTTGCATGCTCCAAGATGAAAGTACTGTGGTTAAAAGAATCATTTTACCTAAACGAGTACTTCATTTGAGATTGCAAGCCTTCAATCCGCAATTAAATTCTCATTCATAAGAAGGTGCGTGCTACATTTCTGTTTAATAGCCAATAATTCGTATCGTGACTTTTTGGCAGGTGTTATTTAACAATTCTACAATAGTAAATAATAAAATTCGATAGTAAAGTAATGAAGTTATTTTTTGATTTCTTACGATACTAAATAATAATTTAAAAGAATTACAATGAATACTTTCAAACATTAAAAGATTCCGCAGTCTGAATCACAGATAATCAAAGTTTTTTGTTAGTGCACTTGATTGTCATAAAATATCTGCTTTGTTTCAAACCCAACACAAATTTTACTGCATAACATTCTAATAACCTCATCATTATTATTGGGATATTCATCAAGGTCATCATATTTGTCACTATAACTGTCTGTCTCAAGAATTGAAAAATTTCTTTCAACTGCACTGTTTCTCGAGACTTGTAGTTGTAATGTTATATTACATTACCTGTGTACTAGACTCTTGCAAGATTTAAAAACACACAGTTAAATTAGGTTTTTAAATTTTTCGTCCCATTTTTCAGTGATTAGAGCAACATCTTTATAAACGCATTTATGATATTTTTTCTCAACGGATTACTACTATTTGCTCTTGGCATTTTTAAAATAATAATAATATTCAAAACACTATTGACAAACCACTAAAAGCCATGCTTAAGACAATAGTAAACAAACGAAAGAGAGGATTTGCATCAATTCTTAATATGACCGCCGACGCCGTGCAAGTTCAGATGTGCTGCCGTGCTATTACGCTACGTCCAGTTTTCGCCACTACGCGTGGAGAGCAATGTAAAGAAATAAACGTTGTTATTTACCTATTGCGAGTTACTAATTTTTGTTTTTACTCACTCATTCGTTATTGAATAAGGAATTGAAGTATGTTAAAGTTATTGCCGTAACTGATTGAGAAGTACATGTGATTTGTAATTGTTTATAACTTTTATGAATGTGTTTGAAAAAATTACATGTGGCGTGAATTCTAACAGTACGCTCTTAAAGGATTGTTTTTTCTTGACTTATTTATAAAATTTCATAAAGATTCGTTGAGCCAATCAGGAGAAAATAATTTTTTTATAAAATAAGGGGAAAAATGATATTCTTTATAACTTTTGTAAAAATCAAATTTTCAAAAAAAAAAAGAGTATGTGTCTTCTATTTTTAATAATAGTATCAAAATACGTTAATTACTTTTTAGTATTAGCATCATTGATTTTAACTTCGTGTTTTTCATTAGGAAATTCCTTTCACAACTTTTTAGTCTTATTAATTTATACAGTCCATGGCTAGTTTTGTGTTTCTTTATATACACGTTTTTTGCTTGTATATCTTGAGCATTAGTGAGTGTATATGGGAAAAATCACGTCAACTGTCCCAGCGCCGCGGTGGACGGCCCGCACGGGCGTCAAACACGACGTTTTCAACTCGTCGTTTCGGTGTCAAAACTTTGATAAAAAAATTATCTAAAAACATATTCTTCTGTATTTTTTCCTCAGCTTTCCAGTGGTGGCATCAGTTTTTCAAAAATTTTCTCCCATAACCTCGAAAAATGCACTTTTTTGAAAAACACGTTTTATCTCCATGATCTTCAACTTTTGGAATTTTTTCGATAGCCTAGATCGAAAGATGAGACATTTTTACGTAGATATCGACAATAAAAAAGAGAGGTTTTTCGTTTCCATAACGTATTTAAACGACGAACGAGACGATGCGAGCCGCGGCGGCCGGGCCATGCGCGGCAGCAGCGCGCCGTCTGCTACCGTCTCTCTGACAGGATGTAAACAAATACACCTAACCGTGACGGTTTGCACTTCGCAAGAAGTTTTGATTGATCAAATGAATATTAGTATTTATTATTTTTATGACTTGAGGTTGTGCTATCGTAAGTCGAAGTTTTCGTAGGTTTTATTATTATTTTTAATTCGCAATGTTATTCTTTTTAACTTTTTTACGTAGGTTATGTGATTGCAATAGAGAATCAAAGTGAGCTTTATATTCACGCATTCTTCAGTATATTCCAGAAGGGATTTGATTTTCAATAACTCGCTTTCAATTTCAAGTACTCAAGATGGTGAAATGTTGCAATCCATTGAATATAGATAACTATAACGTCAAGAAGAATTAGATTACATTGCCACAATCTTTGAAAGAAATATTCCCGCTTGTGCAACATAATGCTTTGATATGTCTAAAGTGCAAGGTAGAAACCTGTAAGTATAAATCTGTAAAAAGTANAACCTTCGTTTCTTTGCAGTGTTTTTTCGCCCAGTGAAAAAGATCTTGTGCCGTTAGAATATGATTTCCGGAAGAGAGTTGCAAATTCGACCTTCTAGCTCCACATTTTAAATTCGCACCTACCTCATCACATCTTCCTTTCCCGTGAGCAGTCACGTGAAAGTGCCACTCCGCTGGAATCCCAAACTCCTTGTCGTGATTCAACAGAAAATGAAAATTAGTTTTGTTTTTAAAGTGTTGCGATGCGCCGTCGCTCACGTAATAAATTTTTTTTGGATTGAAATCTCTTTTTAAATAATCGACGATAATTTTTTAGTAAACTTATACAGCAACCGTGTCGTGCAAAAGGTTATCTAATATCACTGCTAAGCTTTTGTATTTTAATTCATTGTTTTCTTTATAGTACACAACGCACGTAAATATCGTAGCCTGGTTGTTATTCCAGTGAAAAGACTGTGCCGAGTTTTGAACCACGAATGGGTAATTTTCCGCAAAATCAAAGCTAACAATAAATTCATCGTCAACCAAATTATTTTTCNTTTTAATTCATTGTTTTCTTTATAGTACACAACGCACGTAAATATCGTAGCCTGGTTGTTATTCCAGTGAAAAGACTGTGCCGAGTTTTGAACCACGAATGGGTAATTTTCCGCAAAATTAAAGCTAACAATAAATTCATCGTCAACCAAATTATTTTTCAAATTTTTTACGAATGATGCTTGTTTTTTTGCGAAATAATCATGTGTCTTCAACTTCATTAACTTCTCGCCAAGTAAATCTAAAAATTCACGAATTCGGAGTTCATTGGATGTTATCGTGCACCAATCAGTTTGCGTCCATGCGTCATAATTGATTTCAAAAGTTCCTTCAGCTTCTAGCGAATCTAATAACAATCTTCGAAGTTTTCCGAAATTGGGACAATCTAAACATTTTCCTAAAAAACAATTTTCGGAAGGATTATCACAAACAATGGCGTTCAAAAAGTCCGTGGAATTTTTAAGAGGTGTTGCCGTGGTTTTCGTTAATTCTTCTAAATTTAGTGCATCTAGCATCAGTTTTACGTTTTCGTGATGCACGCATACGCAAACGTTATGCGTGCCACTACTTCCGGCTTAGATACAGTGAGGAGGTCTGAGCTGTACGAATTTCGTGAGACCCACTTTGACATGTTCATGCTCATCTTTAAATAAAATGAATAGTTCGTTCAAATTTCCAAGTAATAATCGTTTTTGTACATAAACACGTTGACCATTATCCTGTTTCACAGAAACATAATCTTTTAATCCAGGCATCAAGCGGCTGACACTGTCACGCTCATAAAAATTTTTTACGCAGACCTCAACATCAGCAGATAAAACTTTTCCTTTTTTTTTATCGGGCCATGAGAGTATGCCACATTCTGCAACTAAATTTAAAGCTTGCCTAGCTTCTCTATCTCTGCAACCAAATTCTTTCATAAGCTCTCTTCGGTTCCAAAATTTCGGGGCGAGGGTGAGCAATGTGATTCTCTCTCGCTTATCGTTAGATGATGCAAATTTCTTCTTAATTTGATCCAATACTGCGATGCCTTCTTTACGATTCTTCTCATCTTGAATACTTTTTACAGATTTATACTTACAGGTTTCTACCTTGCACTTTAGACATATCAAAGCATTATGTTGCACAAGCGGGAATATTTCTTTCAAAGATTGTGGCAATGTAATCTAATTCTTCTTGACGTTATAGTTATCTATATTCAATGGATTGCAACATTTCACCATCTTGAGTACTTGAAATTGAAAGCGAGTTATTGAAAATCAAATCCCTTCTGGAATATACTGAAGAATGCGTGAATATAAAGCTCACTTTGATTCTCTATTGCAATCACATAACCTACGTAAAAAAGTTAAAAAGAATAACATTGCGAATTAAAAATAATAATAAAACCTACGAAAACTTCGACTTACGATAGCACAACCTCAAGTCATAAAAATAATAAATACTAATATTCATTTGATCAATCAAAACTTCTTGCGAAGTGCAAACCGTCACGGTTAGGTGTATTTGTTTACATCCTGTCAGAGAGACGGTAGCAGACGGCGCGCTGCTGCCGCGCATGGCCCGGCCGCCGCGGCTCGCATCGTCTCGTTCGTCGTTTAAATACGTTATGGAAACGAAAAACCTCTCTTTTTTATTGTCGATATCTACGTAAAAATGTCTCATCTTTCGATCTAGACTATCAAAAAAATTCCAAAAGTTGAAGATCATGGAGATAAAACGTGTTTTTCAAAAAAGTGCATTTTTCGAGGTTATGGGAGAAAATTTTTGAAAAACTGATGCCACCACTGGAAAGCTGAGGAAAAAATACAGAAGAATATGTTTTTAGATAATTTTTTTATCAAAGTTTTGACACCGAAACGACGAGTTGAAAACGTCGTGTTTGACGCCCGTGCGGGCCGTCCACTGCGGCGCTGGGACAGTTGACGTGATTCTCCCCATTTTCGATATCACTTTTGATATTATAGTTTTGTTAATCTTAAGCTCTGATTACATTTCTTACTATAAGTTTAAGATTCGTTTTTTTTAGGGTATGGTTTTGTTCATAATATCACAGTAAGAAATGTTTCTTAGTTCTATTTGTAACTGATTATGGTTTTTTTAATTGCCTTTTTCTTTGTATTTTCTGTAATGATTTGCTTAGGATAGTTATTTTTTCTGCTATTTCTTTGTTTAGTATTAAAATAAATTTTTTTCAGCCTTTATTACTTAAAATTTAACATCTTCATTCATAATTATAGTATCTAGTACACTTACAAATGCGTTTTGTAGTTTATTAATTATTTCGTTTTTTTTGTTTCGATTTTAATTATGCAATCATTGTTTTTGCTGTAATATTTAATGGCTGATTTTTAAGATTTGAGGATATGTTTACATTAATATGTTCGAGCAAATTACTATCTCATTACTTATACACTTACCGTTTTTATATTTGTAAAAGTCACAATAGTATAAAATATTTTTACGTACAATACACGTTAGCGTTGCACACTTGACTTTCGGAAGAAAAAAGTAAAACTTTTTCTTGAACTTCTTTAGTGATTTTTTTCCCTCTGTCACATTTTTTATACATTCATTGATGATTATTTAATTTTAAATCAACTTTTTAATAAACAATTGTTTCGTCATTTTGTGAAAAGTTTTCACTTTTTTAATTATTGGCTTATTCGTAAAAGTGCCTGTGGATAAACTATAACATTTTTGTTGCGTCTTATTCTTAAAAATATTTTTGTGAATAAAGTGATTTTTTGAGTGTTAAGCTAAATTCATTGCCATATAACGCTTTAATATTTGAGATGAAATGGTACAACAACTTCTTAAGGCGCGTTGGACGATTTTGGATGGAAAAAAACTCTTGGTTTCGTATCAGATCGCTCTTATTGAAAAGCAAGGCGATCCCTGCAGAGAGTCGCGTGTGAGCGCGAGAGAATGAAATGGTGGTGAGGGGGGCGGGATGAAAGAGGAAGACTGCTCTGTATTGGCCAGATGTAGAGAAGGAGAGAGTAGCTTGGTGGCGCGGTGGAGTGCGGTGCGGTATGGCCGTATGCATACCCATACTTCCATACCCCGCCGCGCCGACAAAATCTAAGTACTCTCTGCTTGTCTAACGACAGCCCGCTGTGCAGTACGCATAGTGCGCATTTGAATTTCGAATTAAACCGCATATGTGTTGGTTAATGGTGTACTTATAGTACGTAACTACCGAGTCAGGTACCAAAATAACTTTTAACTAGCGTAACTACATACTACATTGGTATATAGCTTTTTACCATGTATCAGTGTATACTGTAAACTGTATACAGTGCATGTTACAGTCTTACTGTATAAGTGTAAAGTGTATATCCAATAGTACCAATTACCCATGCAAGTTCAACTGCGTAATTGCACACGTGCGAGGTGATTTGTGGTGTATATACTTGACTTATGAGTTACTAGTAGTGACTGAGCTCCTATTAGCAGTACAACCGTACACATCTGCACACACCAATATATTTGCAATTTACTGTCAGTACGTCGTCACTCTTTAATATCACACCTTGTATAAGACACATGTATAATGTTAACAGTGCCTACTTCTTTATTCGCGTGGACCATTGTCTAAGCAAAATTTTTTTTTTAATCTTTGTAACACATTATTTATAAAAAAAAAATCTAAATAACACTTTCTTTTACGTAAGTATTTAGTGATGCTGCTAGAAAATCAATTGGATTATTTACAAATTGCATGTCGAGGACTCCAAATGAATTTATTTAAATATGATAACAAGTCTACATCAAACGTAAATTGTCTAAGTTCTTTAATTAACTTTTTCTCAGTCCTGAGTATCTGTAGTTAAATTTAAAACGAATATTTTTATGACAAATTGTCTAAATTTCAGAATTTTAAGCTTAAGGCATACCTGTATTATCGTGTAATAAACTTTATAATTCATTATTCAAAATATGTATCATGAAAAGATATGTGTGTTATCATTTGTATTATCACGACCCACATAATTATATAAATGCCATGATTTTAGATTACTTCTTTCAAAAACAGTAAATAATTTGGATAGCTACTAATTCATTTCAGAACTTATGTAACAATATGATTCACAGTTTCAAGTTTTTACTTCCGTTGGCAGTCCCGTGAGTGCCCACTGATTTTTTTACCCTTCAAGATACGTATATTTTAAATATTATTAACGCGGCTTTGAATGAATGTGTGATGTATATAAGTGTAAGTGACAAATGTAAGCATGAAGTTTAGGATGTTCTTAGCGTAGGTAGTAGGAAGTTATTATAAAATTATCGGAAGACTCGATGAAAGAGCACAGTCTTGTATTAGCCAGCCTAATATAACAGCTTATTAATTAAATAATAAAAAATTCATTCAAATCACGCCCAATCACCAAATACCTTTTTTTAAATGGTAATCGCACCATTTTGGATACATTGCAGTAAGATATTTTTAATATCGTTTTACATAAGGTATATTTTTACTTATATATTGTCTGACATAAAGTATAACTTTATACTTCGGTACTTAAGCACCCGTTTGCCACTGATTTTTACTAGAGTAAATGTATAAAATTAATTTGTAAATAATGCAAATTTTCATCTTTCTCTTATAACATTCTGAACTAAGTCTCTACTTTGAAATACTTTACTTCAAAAAATAACATGTAACTTTTAAATACTGTCTTAGAAAAAAACGGCTTATTATACAGCATGATGGTCGATGAAAACGCACTTTTTAGTTCTTCCACTTTCAATTTTACCGTCTGATTTTCTGTTCTTAGAGTCCTATAATATTCCTTCTTAGGTGTTCTTTTAGTGGATTTTGAATGGTGTTGGGCTTATGAGACAATTATGTTACGGATTTTTTTATGCTCCAGAAGACATTATTTGTACTGTTGCCTACTTAAACCATCAGTTATATCTCATTTTAAATTACCATTTTCGCCCTCGGGTGGTTTTGGGAGGCTGTTACTTCCTTGGGCGAAAAAGCAGTTTTCCGGAACTCGTTCGAAAAGTCTCCTTTACGAAGCTCGTTACGTCCCTCGCCTTCGGCTCGGGCCGCAAACGTCTCGGTTCGCAAACAGAGACTTTTCAAACTCGTAGGAAAACTACCATTGATACGTCTGAAAATCCAAGTAAAAAGCGGAACTCGTAGATTCGTTCTACAAGAAAATAAATTTGATTTTTGTGCACACACAGATCAACCTAACGGCTCAAAGGCCTTTTTCACTCTGACTTTACAGTATGTTGTTCTTTTTAATCCGTTGACTTGGTGTTGTGGTGTCAAGTTTTGTTGAGTGATACATATATGAAGTGGTATTAGAGTATGAAATGTTGAACTGGTATTCAACCTGCTATACATCGGTATGTATGAACTTTCGTCTGATTTAATGCAGTAGTTGCATATTCAGTTCGTCTTTTATTTTACATCCTTGTGAAGATCCTTGTTTAAAATCATTTGAGTGTTTCTTTTTTCTTTATATTCAAACTATCAACTAGAACTAAATTATAAAGAATACAAATTTTAAATTATTATGTTTGCGTTTAAAATGTTTTTAAAAAGTTCGATTATTCTTAACTTAACTTACTTCTGTAATTGCTGTTTAGCCACTGCTTGCGAGTGCCTAGTCATGGGATCTTTTACGTTTGACCTCAATGAAGTTTTTATCGTACAAAAGCATGTATCCTACCCCATCCTACAACGGTAATAGTAAGGAAGAAATGTGCTCAGTATTCGTTGCAGATTATCCATTGTGATCAATGTTGTAATTACTTATTGTTCACATTCTTATGTCTACTAGTGTAATTGATATTGCAAGATGAGCACTTCATGAGATTGTTTAGAGATTGCATGCATTCTTTAATTTTGTAATGTAAGCTTTCCTTAGAGAAAGTAGGTTATAGGACATGCGATTGCAGGAATAAATACATAGCTTGATGTTAAAAATCCCTAAGCACTTGATTTTCTTAATTTAAGAATGTAATTGAGTGTTTTGGAGTAAAAAATTTTGAGTATTTGGCTTGGGATTTTGCATAATCATTTTTGTCCCAAGTTTAATACTTACTTATATTTATTTCATTTTATTTTTCTTAGCTGTTGTACTCTGCATTTTTAATTTCCTCTTCTTAGTTATTTTTGTTTTTCTCTTTTATGTACATACATTTTCATTGCACTTACACACTTAAAATTAAGGAAGCCAAGATATAGGGAAATAGGGTGAACAAAAAGTTTTTGAACAAACGGTTATGGTAAGAAATGTGCTTAAAGTATGCTATTAAAATTTTACCAGCTAAAATGCACAAAATCATTAATTAATTAGAAGAAAATTTTTTTGTTTACCACTTTAACGTTTCATGGATTATTAGCCACCATTTTTCCAACACTCTAAAAAATATTCATCCATTATTACTGTAAGTATGTCGTAAAATTACTTGTTGAATGCGGTGAAAAGTCATGGTTTTAATAAAAAGTGGAAAAAACATAGTAATAATAATTACAACAGATGGTAGGGAGCATCTATCTTTTAGGGGACTTCAAAAGTAACATACTTTAATGTCAATCATTTTAAATACAATTTAGTCCCAAATTTTAGTTTCGAAATACAGTCGTTAAAAGAACTTCCAGATATCATATTCCACTAGATCCGTGTAATTCATTTTATTTTACAAATTCTGGAAATGGAATATTATTGTCAAATTTTGTGCAAATGCATAGCACTGAAACGTATTACTTTATTACTTTTAGAGCTCCCAGGAAGCTACATTTTCATTGCCATCCATTGAAAACAACATTGCCTTGTTTTTCACTTTTTTGTTTGAAACCATGACTTTTCGCCGCCTTTAACAATGAATTTTACAATTCGCTGACAGTGAAAATCGATGGAAATTTTTTGGGGTAATGAGTGGGATGGTGACTACCAGTGATTGGAATGCTTAAGTGGTGGACAAAAGAAAAATTAAAAAAAAAATTAATTTAATTAATTTATAACTGGTACACTTAAGGTACAAATATTTTAGTGGCATACTTTGTATATAACCTTTATGTTAATAGGAATTTTTTTTGGTTAAGAAACGAAAAAAAATCGATTTTTTTCTTCTTCTGTATATCTTGCCTTTCTGAAACTGGGGGTGCAATGGATATGGAAATAGTAGTAATCGTTTAACGGCCAAAACCCAGCCGTTAGTATACCAGTTGACACATCGATACCGCATTTACGCATTATTTCTTGGAATGTACTTACTTTATCTTCAAGTATTTAAAGAGTTTTTCTAGTATATTGTTTGTTGGTTGTTATTATTTTCTTATCTTCTTTATTCATTTTATTTTTCCTGGTACATAATTTGTTTCTTTGTGTTTATTTCTATCATTTCTTTAACTTTTGTTCTGCGTATTTAACTTTTGCTCGTGGCAACTGTTACTTTTTTGCCTACCAGTCCTACGATGCTCTGAAAATTTTTTTTCTGTGATTTGACTCCTCTTCAGATTTTTTTTCTTTATTTCTCTATTTACTCACTTCTATATTTGGGCTTCTCATTTTGCGACTGGACTTTACTCAATTTTTTCTTACACCATATACATCTTGTATCCTTAACGAGTTTCTTAGTGAGGCCTATACTTCTCTATTAATTCTAAGCAAAGTGTAGTAAAAAACATTAGGCTATGCAAGTTTTAATCAAGGTTAATATTGTTTTAGATAAGCAATAGATTTTTGTAATAAACAAATGTTTTTTTTTTTTAGTTCTAATTGTTGCCCAAAACAAAAATTAACAAAAAACACCATGACTTATAATGTAATTAAAAAATTTTGTTTTAAATTTTTATTTAATTTACCATTGTTAAAAAAAAAATATCACAAAAAACACAAAATTTTCAGTACAATTTTATTTTATGTAACAAATACAGAATTTTGGGAAACTCAATAATTAACAATTTTTTTTTTCTTCAAATTCTAAGGTTAAACTACTGAATTCTGTAGAAAATGTTAGCAATCGTCTCTAGTATCTAACTTTATTACATCATACCAAGATCACCTTACTGTGAAGAGTGCTTAGACAAAAACCTTTATGTAAAACTAGTTTAATACACACTTATGATCGTACACATACTTATGTACGTACATACTAATAGACTTTTGTTCTTAAGGGTATTTATGATTTTACAAATCGCAAAATATCTTTTTAACACATTTAGAATAAAGTTTTTGTGTTAGTCCAAAAGTACCATGTGAGAAAACAGAGAAAGTAAACAAAATTAAATTTAAGAAATGATTCATATTTTGAGACAGTTTTCTAGTATTTTTATAAGTCTAGTATTAGTGTAGTGCTGATCTTTTAAATATACATTGAAATGCCTTATTTATCATGGTAATTTTGTAATAAAATCATTTTTTTGTAAATATTTTTAATCATACATTTTAAATTACTATGTGTATGACAGTGAGTCCAGAAATTGCCAACTCAGCTGGAATAACTGTGATATCAACAATTCCAGCTACTACGTCTACTTCTGTTTGTACTTCAGTCGGAACAGTGAGTTCACCGCCTGTCCAGACACCATCTGATTTTAGAAATACTGTAAATAAGTCAATATTACAGTATCCTTCTGTTTTAAAGAGAAACAGTACCAGAACAACGGAAGAGTCATCCCTTCGTCCTCATCTTGTACCATCAGGCAAAGTACCACCACCTGTTCCACCTCGTGGCAGCGTCTCAGGCAAGGGACACACTGACTTTTCTTCTAGTCAAGGTGATGATGATTTTAATGTTGACCACAAATTCCATCATAATCAAACAGTTGGTGATCGCTTGCATGATCTGGATCACGTATCCTCAGTGCATGAGATTTTAATTCCATTTGGACCATACACACCCTCAAAAAAAACAATACTATCAAAACTAACACTTCCTGAACGTGACTGTACCTTGCTGCCCAGTTTTTACAATAGTTCACAATTTCAACGTTATGCTGTCCCTTCCGTAACTCCAGTGCCCTGTAAAGAAATCACATTGCACAGAAAAAATATTGAACTCTTACATTGTAGAATTAAACAACCAAAACTTCTGGATATTTTTGACGCAGACAAATTTGTAAGCATTGAAAAAATCGACGATTCATACGTAGTTAAAACTAGTCCGTATCCATTCAGGCCAGAAAGAAAAAAAAATGTCATAATAATCTGGCAGATATTACCATGAAATTTATAACAACATCACAACTTAAATCCACTAACCACGCAGTTAGTGGCTGCACACCATCATTTAGCATTGCAAAATTTACACATTTTATAAGTCCTGTGAAAAAAAACGAATTTATTTACTGGAAGATGTCAAGGAAAGACAATAAGTATTCAGAAACCTACGCAGAAAGCATGCGCAGAATTAACGAAAATCACAAGCAAACAAACGCAAAATCCAATAACTTAAAAGCTGTGTAGAGAGTTTCGAATGGATTGTGAAATCACTATCTTATGAGCTTCAGTAATGCTGAACAAAAATTATAGCATTATTGTGTTGAACATTAAACTACTCAAAGACTGTTATCATAGTTGAGTACCTGGATAAGTTCAATCTTTAGCATATTTGAGTCAAAGTACAAGAAATCTATTCGTATGTTTTTTGGGAATACCCTTTCGAAAGGACATGATAATAAATACTACTAAGAAACTAATACAATTCTCAATTAGTAATTTATTTTTTCAATAATCAGAAATTTTAAACACTGTATATTTTAAAAAATGCAGAAACTACTTGAACTAATCTTGAGCAGGCCACAATAATCTTATTATTATTTAGAACCTTATTATTTAAAAACATACTTTTTTTTGCATGTGCAAATAAGAATGGATGTAACTCTGTTCCTCTCTTGATAGTACAAATTGTAGGAAGTGCCTTATTTTTGAGTCTTAATATTCTTCTAGATAAGACTATTTGCTTGTATAAGCGTGCGTCTGCTACATATCAAGTCTCCCAATAGTAGTAGGCGTCAAATTCTTATACTTATGTAATTAATGTTTATGTTGACATTAATTCTTCTACATACATCTACTAACGTACACATTATTTTTTTTATTTTCTATGTGCAACAAAGATCTAATTTTTTATTTAAAAAATAGTAGTATAGCCAGGGAGATACGAAGCCACCTGGCCTTGTATCCCTCTAGTATATAGAGCCATTCTCCTGAACAGAAATCTATTGAGGGTACCTCCTTAGTTCGTGAGGACCTCTGTGGGTATCCTACAGCGGACCTACTGAGGCAAAGTAACGCGGCGTACTGCTGGTCCTCTTTAGGTATCCTAATATTCCTTAATAATCGTGTACATAACCAAACTTAAAGCAATTTTCCAGTCTATAAATATATGTGTGAATTTAATAAAAGCAAGGGACAGAAATAGAGTTAATCTGTCAGAGTAAGAGAGCTGCTAGATTCAGTAAATAAATTATGATGACAATCGTTTAATAAATAAAAAATAATCTAACCTATATATATATATATGTAAATTATTGATTAAATAAGATCTTTTGTCTCTCAAAGTACTTAAATTGCTTATGTATTTATTTAACACAAAGTATATATTAAGTATTGAGAATATAAGCAATGCCAGTACTTTTGAGATGCAATATCTTAAAACTATACACAATAGGCTTAAGTTTAATGCCAAAAGTTTATATTTTTCATCACTCTGCACATTTCCGTTAAATAATGATTATAATTGCAGCGTTAAAGTAGTCGTAATTTCTTTATTTATTGTACAGCACGTTAATGTCATTTAAACAAGTATACATTTTTTGCACCAATCTATTTTTTATTCTATATAATAAAATTATAAAACACCTGTNGAGGGAATGGTGAAAGGGGGAGCGAGGGGGAGCTGAGGGGTAGCTGGGGGAAGCGGGGGGAGTTCACTCTAATATAATTTGATCAAAAATGACGTTAAAACAAACAAATAACTACGTAAATCGAGGGGGAGCTGCGGGTATATATATGTGTATGTATATATATATAAATACTAGTGAGGCTTCGCCCCCCTGTGCGCTCCGCGTGCCAACTCCCCCTTCTGTTGTGTTATAAGTCAACATCAAATTTTTAAAGAAATAGTAAAATTTGAAAAAAAAAATTTTTCTTTAATGGTCCGGGTGGATCTCGAAAAACTTTTCTATACAAAACATTAATTTATAATTTCATATCAATTGAAAAAAAAATTCTTACAATGGCTTGGACAGGGATGGCTTCTATTCTGCTTCCAAAGGGAATGACTACTCACAGAACTTTCAGACTTCCTTTAGACTTAAGCACTATAGAAAGTGCATTCTTCTAGTTTTAGCCAGATAAACAAAAATTACGTAATGTAGAAGTAATTATTTGGGATGAAGCTTCTATGATACCGAAAAAAGCGTTAGAAATCGTTGATAGGACTTTAAAAGATTTATCTAGTAGTAATAAACCTTTTGGAAATAAAATAATAATTTTAGGTGGAGACTTTTATCAAATTCTCCCAGTAGTAAAAAACGGAAGCAAAATAACTATTGTTCAAGAAACCATAAAACTTTTCAATTTTCGGCCTTTATTTAACATTTTTTGTTTAAAAAATAATATACATTCAATTGATAAAAAATTTTCTTCATTGCTACTGGATATAGGAGAAGGCAAAATTAAAACTTTTATAATTCCTCAGACATGGAAAACAAATGATGTATGTTCTAAAATTTTTAATAATGATGATGATTCTTTTATAAGTAAAGCTATATTAACATCTCACAATAAATAAACTCACTTTTTGAACAAAAAAATTTTAAATAATATGGTAGAAACATTAGTAACGTACTATAGTATGGATAAAGCAAGTCACAAAGGAGTAGATAAATCAGACGATAATATTTATAATAATTTCCCTACAGAATATTGAAATAGTATTAAAAAAGGTCTTCCTTCACATAAATTAAATTTGAAAATTAACGCTATTGTTATGTTAATACCAAACTTAAACATATCTGAAGGACTCTGCAATGGTACAAGATTACGAATTACAAAATTATTTAAATACAACATCGAAACTGAAATAATCACAGGTGAAAAAAAAAGAAATAAAGTCTTTATTTTAAGAATAGCACTACAAACAAACAATTCTTCTTCGCTACCATTTATATTGTACAAAAAACAATTTTCATTTATCTTAGATGTTCCTATGACTATCAATATATCTCAAGGTCAAAGTTTTGATGCCTTAGGATTATACCTTAGAAAACCATTATTTTCTCATGGGCAATGAGAAGTTGCATTGTCTAGATGTAGAAACCCAAAACAAATTTTTATCCAAATTAAATCAGAAAACAAATTTGAAATTAAAAATATTGTTTGCAATGAAATCTTGGAGTAACAAAAAAACTATTCCATAGTTCATTACTATTTTTATACTTTCTTGCAAATTTTTTCTTTCATCAAAAAAGAAAATTTCCGTACCGTCTAGTACCTAGATTTATGTAATCATAAACAATTTGTTTTTTGTAATACGTTTTCAGATACACCATCATGGATGCAAAATTTTATCAGTGTGACATATGTATCTCAAAATATTCAAATGAAGAGTGCTTCATCACACGAAAAAATTCACGAAAAAAAATTTTTTGTATGCGATCTTTGTAGCATTATAATTTAAGACAAGAAAAACTATTTGCGTCACACAAAGGAATGCCAAAACATTGAAAAAAATTTTAAGTGTATTATATGCGAAAAAAATTTCAAAAGAAATTATTATTTACAGAGACATTTGAAAAGTCATGAAAAAAACGTTCAAAAAAATATTTGATAAATTGTGGAAAAGGTTATGTAGGAGCAGAGCACTTCAAAAGACATTTTAAAGTATGCAATTAAAATAAACATCGTAAGTAAGATAATTGTAACGAAATTTTTTGTTATGGTCAAATAAAATTATATGTGAAAATTAGACCACTTGTAACAGTTAATATATGAAGCTTTACGAATTTATTTACTATATATATTGGGAAGCCGGGGGGAGCTGGGAGGAGTGAGGAGGGGAGCTGGGAGGAGTGGGGAGGGGAGCTGGGGGGAGCGGGGTGGAGCTAGCAAAAAAGTAGGATTACTAAAAAAATGCAAGAAAATGAAAGATTAACTACCTTATTTGGTGGGAGCTGAGGGAAAGCTGGGGGGCGGAGGGGGGGCGGAGCAAAACCTTGCTGTAACTCTTACGACTAAATAATATAGGAATATATATATATATATATATATATGTACACGCAAACACTCTCTCTNTTAGCTAAATTGATGTGATAGCTTTATTTCTAAACTGATTTTTATAGTGTATAAAAGACTGATGCTGAATAACTCAATTACAATTGCTCTTATTGTTATGGCGAAGCGTTGTAATTTCTTTTTATGGTTTTGGTCATACTATAAAATTTTGACATGCGCATGAACCAATGGCAAGCTTATAATTCAAGCCTAACTATTTGAAGCATTGTTTCAAAAGCTCGATATTAAACCCCAAAATGGGAGGCGCTGTCGCTCATTATTTTAATTTTTCTAATGTTTATATATGTATTCTGTATTTTTTATCATTAAATTGACATTATTTTGTAACTGATGTGTGTGCCACAGCGCAAGCAATATCTTGTTTAGATCTGTTTGTCTGCAACATTCAATGTATTTACCCTCATAAAAATGTTTTTGTACACGTTTAAAAAATTGTAAATATTGTAGTACAAGATCCTTTGTAAGTTTTAACTAAGTTCAAACTTGAGGGGAGTACTGTAAGGGCTTACCCCTCACTCTTATACTAGTCGAGCAGTGTAACCGCTTACTGATGACTTCAGTCCTTGCTGAGCTCGAGTCCAAGCCACACTTGTAATCACCATTACTGAAGCACACACACATACGTATAAGCCCCTTTGTTCATTCCAGCACCTTCTCTTACGACGTGTGTATATATATACTAGTGGGGCTGACGCCCCCTGCGCCTTCCGTGCGCCAACCCTCCACTAACAGATTGAGTAGACAAAATAACGACATTACTCATGTATTTATGAATGCATGCTCTTAATTAGTTCACAACAGCAGAATACGTGACTCACAAAGGAGTTGATACATTATATGATAACATAAATATTAATTTTCCAATAGAATTTTTAAATAATATCAGAGAAGGTCTTCCACCACATGAATTAATATTAATAACAAATGCTATAGTAGTGTTAAAAAGAACTTTAAGTACATCAGAGGGTCTTTGTAGAGACACAAGATTAAAAATAACAAAATTATTTAGGTATAATATAGAAGCAGAAATAATAACAGGAGAAAAAAAGCAAAGTTAATATTTGCAGAATAACATTGTATACTGGCACCTTATTATCATTACCTCTGTCTTTTGTAGAAAAAAGTTTCCCTTTGTATGAGCATTTTTTATGTTTATCAACAAATCAGAAAAACAGAGTTTTGATTCCTTAGTATTGTATGTTAAAATACCTTTATTCTCTTATGGACAATCATACGTTGCTTTATTCAGATGTAAGAATACAAAAAGAATTTTTATTCATATTATATCCGAGAATAAATCAGAAATTAAAAATATTTTTTAGCAAGAAAATTTTCAGTTAATCAAAAATATGTAACTTTGAAGATCGTCACATTTAAACCGACGTATGTTAATTTATAAAAACTATGAAAAATAAATATGTGAAAAATGTGGAAAGGGTTTTAAAAGAACAGATGAGTTAAAACAACACATAAAATGTCATAACATTAAGCTAACAGAATTAATTCTTGCTTCAATAGCTTAATTTCATTTGTCTATTTAATTATACCTCCTCCTGAGTTCTTTCTTTTTGTTAATAAAGTCCTCTGGTAATCAAGAATTTTATATTTGGGTAAGGGAAACATGGACCAGAAAGAGATTTGAAATCTAAAATTTCAATCAAGTTCAATAAATAATGGTACTTCAGAGACATATAGTGAGTAAGGGGAAGCGAATAGACAGAGGGAGATCTATGATCAGTGACTTCAAAAACCCTAAAATCGAGGTATGACTTGGGTACTAAATTACGTATATTTTTTAACATGTATGATGGTAAAACATTCTATAAATAAGCATTTTTTTGAGGGAATGGTGAAAGGGGGAGCGAGGGGGAGCTGAGGGGTAGCTGGGGGAAGCGGGGGGAGTTCACTCTAATATAATTTGATCAAAAATGACGTTAAAACAAACAAATAACTACGTAAATCGAGGGGATGCTGCGGGGGAATGGGGGAGCGGGGGGGCTGAGACTCACTTTCGTCAATACAAGTATATAATATAGGGATATATAAATATATATTTACATGTAAATTATTGATTAAATAAGATCTTTTGTCTCTCAAAGTACTTAAATTGCTTATGTATTTATTTAACACAAAGTATATATTAAGTATTGAGAATATAAGCAATGCCAGTACTTTTGAGATGCAATATCTTAAAACTATACACAATAGGCTTAAGTTTAATGCCAAAAGTTTATATTTTTCATCACTCTGCACATTTCCGTTAAATAATGATTATAATTGCAGCGTTAAAGTAGTCGTAATTTCTTTATTTATTGTACAGCACGTTAATGTCATTTAAACAAGTATACATTTTTTGCACCAATCTATTTTTTATTCTATATAATAAAATTATAAAACACCTGTAGGTATAATAGTGTGTTTTGTTATAATTCTATCTAACTCTCTCACATTGAATTTATATATATATTCTAACTCTAGAGACTCTTCAAGTTTGGTTAGGTTCACAGTTCTTTAGGGTCCCTAAAGAGGACCACCTGTACGCCGCGTTGCTTTGCCTTAGTAGGTCCTCTATAAGCTATTTAGGTATCCTCTAGAGGGCCTCTCATTGCCTCAACAAGATTTCTGTTCGGGCTGGTCTCGTAACCCCCTACGGATACGGAGCCACTCTGGCCTCGTATCTCCCTACGGAGCCACTCAGGCATACCTCCTAGCACTGGATTGGCAGCTGGATCTGCCTTTTCGCCACTACATGTGTAGCGAAGAAAATCTGAGAGTAAGTGTTTGCAGCAAACAATGAAAATTGATACTTGCTTAAAAGCAATCAAATATACTTTCATATATAGCTGAGTGCACATATTAGTGGGTCTAATTGTCTTTTCACGTATATTACCCGCTAGCATTGACGAAAGTTTCGCATAGCACGTATACTTATTTAATACTCGTATTTTGTAACTCGTAAATAAATTTTCTGCATATAGTAATAATTAATTCGTAGGTCTCAATCGTAAGGATAGTATGAGGAAAAGTTACTTAAATAATCATAAAAATTTTAAATTTAGTACTTTAAATTGAAGTAGAATTTTTTCATTCGATTTACATTGTGGACAGTACACATAGATCTATATGCACCATTATGGTAGGTTCATGTAGTAGCCAATGTTAAAAGCTCAAATGTTGGGTAACAGTCATATTAATAACTTGCTAATTTAACCTTTCAAGCCTCTTTTTCTTCAATTCTCCCATTACAAAAAGATTTTTTGTATCTTTGAGATTTTCACAAAGCACATTACCTATTTTCTTGTAGTCAATATCACCTGATTTCCAATCTATTTCGTGATAGGCTAGCTCAAACTACAAATTCTCGCGTTTCTACTTATCATTTAGTCTGTGCCAAGGAAATGGTGGCTCGAAGAGAAATCATGATCTCCACGGAGTGAAAGAATGGCCAACTCTTTAAGCGCGTGATCGTTGCCAGGTTTCTTAGAGCCCTGCATATCTACCGCGTACTCTATCATGTTGCAGACAGCGAGTATTTTTAATTTTATAGACGTCATTAAACAAGTTTTCTTACGTCACCACTGATAGGATTATACTCTACGATACGATTATGTAGAATAAGACAGTAAGCAGATACCTTTTCTGAGAAATTCTCTCGTGCTCCAAACTCCAAGCATACATCTACTGGCGCGCTTTTTAAAGCTTTATTTCGCTTGGAACAGGCAATTACAATGAGAGATATGCGTATGATGAAATCTGTTTTATTTAACATAGGTTCTGGTTCTTTACCGTAATAGGCTGCTTGAAAATTCTTATACATATCGTATAATATTAAAAACTGAATCTTATTAATATCAAAATTAAGATTTCCATAAGGATAGTAGTGTGAGTTTAAAAAAATTTCACATTGCTGATAGTACAATCATCAAAAAGACTGGCATTAAAAGTAGGCTTATTGTTTTTGAAAGCCCAAAATGACAAAACTAGGCTTTTCCAACTAATTAGACGTTTTGACAGTCCAAAAATGTCTAGAAGTTTTTGGTAATAGAGGGTAATTATACAACTCCCAATTTCGAAAACAATTAGAAATAGGCTTGTCTTTTGCAATAATATCGAGCCAACGAATTTTTCGTATATCTAATGCAGTTATATAAGGCACAAGCCACTTAATCTGAGTCAATGTAAGCTTATACTTTTCGAAATTTTAATTGTTAGTTACTTGTATAATGGCGCTTACATCATTTCCTGATCTTGAAAGAATTACTTGATGTTTTGTATTCACCACAATTTTGCGATAGTTTTCAGCGAAACTAAATATCATACTCGAAGGTGTTGACACTTTAAAATAAAAAGAATCATTGATAATGGATGTTTCTTCTTCAATGTTAATTCAACCAGCATTTTTAAGTATTAAACTCTGACTGGGAGAGAAAGATATCCATCCCTCCATTAAAGTTACATTTTTACGCTTGTCGATTTCTGTACCATTTAGGTCATATCGTATTTTTTCAAACATATGACAGATGGTGTTGTTAACTAGTGTTGTTCTTAACAAAGAACTATCTTCTTCATTTATTTGACGTCCAGCAACACGTAGGGAACTTTGAAGAGGTAAGAGACATAAATCTTGATGTTGAATCAAGATTTGAATCTCATCACTGTTATGAAACGCTGATGCAATGTGGGGTCGATGTGCATAAATCCTGTAGTGCGCGACCGGCTCATCGAATACGACACCTGACTGAATGCTGAGAATTTCTTTCATCTCGACGTTTTTTTGTTTGCAGATAGCAAAAGAAAGCACAAATTATTTGTCACTAGAAGCTCTTATTTTTAGGCCTAAGTTTCTTAAGAACTGCACGTTTTGACGTGTTAATGCTTTGGACAATCGTCGGCAACTGATCCGTCTCATCAATTTGGTTTATTTTCATAGCTTCGCCTCATTTTGGTAGCTCGTGAATAACGAATTGTTCTTACCCTCATCAATTTATTTTCATAGCCTCGTCCACCTTTACTTTTGTTGTTGTTTTTGTTGTACACTATGCCCATTTTCAGTTAAGTTATTTTAAGCGTAGTCGTATGTTTGTAACTTTACCGATAAGCGTTATCTACAGCGTGGTCAAACAAACACCTTACCCTGTGGCCACTATAGCATCATCTTAAAACCTACCAATGAAGGAGAAGAAACCACCTATCAGAGAAGCGAGCCTGGAGGGGAACTCACCAATCAACAGTCAAATTTATGTTAAACAAAGTGGGGAGAGCTATATATGAGGAGCTGCAACAACCGACTGAGCTTAATCTGTCGACAACTCCCAAGAGGATTAACATTGAAAATTTTACAGACAAGACAGTGCGTTCTAGTAGGATTGCACACTCAACTAACTTTGTTGGTTGTGACACCAACTTGAATAAAAGGCCTAAATTTACTGAAGGTTAGTAAATATTCAACATATTTTTTTTGTTAAATTAATGCATGCACTGATAATTCCTGAAATGCTTCAAGCTGCACAGTTAATACACTGTCAATGAACTTTTTTTATTTTACACAAGCAAGTATTTTGTTCTGTGTTACAGATGAATCTTCATAAGTTGAATCGTATCGCTGGTGGTCAATATCTCTCTACTAAAAAACTGAGAAAAGTAAAAAATGATCGCATTTTTATGCTCACAAAACTGTAAAAAGTTAATACGCAGTATGAGATGAAGATTGTTGCCGAGTTTAACGATGAATTCCAAATAGTTCTTTCAAATTTTCAAATCATTTTTTGTATTTTATTTATTTATTTTCAATACAATTAATACGATAAAAAATGACATTGAACTTGATTTTTTATTTTACACTAAAATTATTACATAATTATGCATATGAAAATATAACTTTAGTTCCCTCAACACACATAATTAATTTCATTTTATTCACATCTCCTGGCAATTTCATTAAATAATTTTCATGTTCTAGTAATGCATCTACAATCATTATTGAAAGAAATATTTGGAATTCATCGTTAAACTCGGCAACAATCTTCATCTCATACTGCGTATTAACTTTTTTCAGTTTTGTGAGCATAAAAATGCGATCATTTTTTAATTTTCTCAGTTTTTTAGTGGAGAGATATTGACTACCAGCGATACGATTCAACTTATGAAGATTCATCTGTAACACAGAACAAAACACTTGCTTGCGTAAAATAAAAAAAGTTCATTGATAGTGTATTAACTGTGCAGCTTGAAGCATTTCAGGAATTATCAGTGCATGCATTAATTTAACAAAAAAGATATGTTGAATATTTACTAACCTTCAGTAAATTTAGGCCTTTTATTCAAGATTGTGTCACAACCAACAAAGTTAGATGAGTGTGCAATCCTACTAGAACGCACTGTCTTGTCTGTAAAATTTTCAATGTTAATCCTCTTGGGAGTTGTCGACAGATTAAGCTCAGTCGGTTGTTGCAGCTCCTCATATATAGCTCTCCCCTCTTTGTTTAACATAAATTTGACTGTTGATTGGTGAGTTCCCCTCCAGGCTTGCTTCTCTGATAGGTGGTTTCTTCTCCTTCATTGGTAGGTCTTGAGATGATGCTGTAGTGGCCACAGGGTAAGGTGTCTGTTTGACTACGCTGTAGATAACGCTTATCGTCATACGCGCTCAACGCTATTTTATTTTATTTTTCTGAGAAGAGTTGATAATATCGTGATCGGGTACTTTTCTGCTCTTTAGACATGCTTGTATTTTTACACAGACATTTGATATAATCTTTAAAAGTTATTGTAGCCTGTATCACATTGATTTTTATACTTTTTGCTTTTTTTAATGGCTTTTGATTTTGTATGTTTATACTATACATCTTGCTCCTCAATCCTACGAATTCTGATATGATATTTCTGTTACATTCGTCTTTCATGAGGCCAACAATTTTATTATTGTCTCGTTTAATGTTAAATGAATTGTTTTCAGCATAATCCCATGTATCGAATTCTTCGAGATTGTCACTTATGACTTTATATTTATAAGTGTTAGTTGCTTTATGTAAAAGACCAGTATAGAATATATTAAATTGATCCTCTATACAATTTTTCATAAAGTCATAGTGAAATCTATAAACACGTATCTTTAATAAGTCTAAGACACATAATCCAACGTATACAGGTTTTTTACGGCAGTTTTCAGTGCGTAACAGCTGTATTGCTACAAGCTGATTGTCAAAAATATCACAACTATGAAAGTTCGGTCTAGCAATAAGTGCTTCTGCACCATATCGTCCTTTCCATTTATTAACGAGTTTTACATCAACAAGTTTTCGCTCATTTTCCATTGTTTTTCTAAAAACTGCGTTGTTAAACAGTTAGAACAACGTCTTCTCGAATAATTTTTTGCATTTTGTCGTTTTGAACTATTAAAGTCTATATACTCCTTTAACCATATACTCTGTTTGAATTCCAATACTTGATGAATTTTTTCCAAGTTGAGACCATGCTTTAATGCTTGTTTTTTTTGCTGCTGAGATCCTACAGGTGTTTTATGTTCAGCGCAGAATTGTAAGTCCTTATATGCACTGTGTAGCGATTTTGAATACTCAAGATCTACTTCGAAAATCTTTCACGTTCGTGATACCCACCGGATTCATAGTTTGTGTCCATCTCAAACCACTTTAAGATAATGGTTGAGTCATAGCTCACCCATAAAAATTATTGATGTCATAATACATAGATATTTTTCATCTTCATTAGGTTGATAACCTTCATTTATACACTAGTTATTAGCTTTGGAATAACGAATGCTATATAAACTAATGCCTCCTCGTATACCACCTTCAATAAACATAAGCATATCAATATCTGTTAAAAATTCTAATGGAATCTAAAAAAATTTCTTAATCCATAAGATTTATCGATAAAAAATTTAAGTATTTAAAAACACAATCATTACCTTTGTATATTTTAACATTTCATCTCAGGTTAACCAAGGTGAAGTATGATAATGAGCTGGTTCTAATGCATATGCTTTAAGACAGTTGTTTCGAAAATATTTTAACACCTGTGCCAGTAGCAAAACATCTGTCTTCAAATATAAATTAGAATATTGTCCAATTGTCTTAATATTGAATGTGTTCCATATATTTATAGCATGTTCATACTCTTGATCAGAAATATGAGCATCGTATAAACTGCTATAAAAATCATTTATTAAGGGGAAGACTGTTTTCTTGAAGCTTTTCAAATGAAGAAACATAATCATAAGGAAATACACCTCATCTCTTTAATAATCCGATTGGCTTAATACTGTATTCATCATCAATCATAAATGATCTTTCTAACATTTTAAAATCATCCAGATATGATGATAGTTTATCTAGGAAAGAACCCATGAATTTTGAAGAGTCGATAAAACGAAGATTTATGTTGGTCTCTTTAACATACTTAGTAAAAGAAATGTATTTTTCTTTTGTTCGTGAGAGAAGTTGCACCTGGCCTGAAAAGCTCATTGAAAGTACTTCTGTAAACAAATGTAAATCATAACCACTTAAGTTATAGAAGATCATAGGTATTATTCTTGAGTCCTTGTGGTTACGGTTACTCTTATTGTGCGCAGGACCTCGATTCCTGAAACATATTTTATACATAATAAATTGTCTACATAGTACAAATAGTACCATAAAGTAATATTTTATTGTTTGATATTTATACTCCAGTAAAGTGACAATGATCTAGAATCTTCTCTGCTTTTGATCTGAAAGACTCATTACAAATATGACACAGCAAAACATTACTAAATTCATCTTGTTCTTGAGTTGTTAAATTTATCATTTTGCATGTATTATCGTTTAAGTACTATAATTGAAGTGCTAAAGCATGTAAACTCTTTACAAATCACATAGCAGGTGCTTCATCTTCTTTACAATTCTGTCTGTAACTCTTGTACTGTGATTTACGATTATCATAACTACTCTTAATAAAAAATCCACTGCTAAGCGCCTTATACTCTTGAAAAACATGACCACGCTTAACAGGTTGTAATAAACATTAAAAGTCTGCGTATACTACATATGGTACACGATTTTTGTAAGTAAAGTTTTTAAATTAAAGTATATTTTTATAATTCTTGTTCTTAGGAAGTATAATTTTACATTTATTTATACTCTAACAATCAGTTTTATGTGCTAGTAATTTTTGCGCTATCCAAAAATAATGAAGACAACGATCACATTTGGATGATCGACGTTTTTTAGAGAATATTCTGTGTACCAAGCGAGAAAGATTTTTTATCCATACGTAGTAAAATCTGTTGAATACATGAACATTATTACCCTGATGTTCTGTTTCTTAATTTTCATTAAAATAAAAACTTTCAACCAACGAAAGATCCACATTTTTTATTCTGAAAAGTTACATGACAATGAAAAACATAATATACATCACTTTTTTTTTCAAAAAATATATATTTATTGAAACATCATTCTGTCTTTCAAATTTTTTAATTGTCTTTGGATGTACTGAAAATTCAATACCATTAAAATTTAATTTATTTTCATACTGAGTGCAGTTGGAGATTTGATACGCATGATTCTGCACTGGATGCAACGCTGATAGAATAGCCCATTTAAAGCATTGATCATCATTATTCATCGCATTTATGGAAGCCTGTTTTTTTTTAATGTTATTTGGCAATTTAATATAAGAACTTCCTCTTACAAGATTCAGTTTATTAATTTTTACGACTAAATTTAGTATAGAACGTAATGACTAACCAGATTCTTTGTCTTGAAAATCTTCCATATCTTTTTCAATTGGTTGTTGTACATACATCATAAGCAATTCATACAAATCAGTTGTTTGAAAAACAGCTTGTGACTTTGTATTGAAATATTTAATTTTAACAATTTCATTTTCATCTTTCACTTTCACATACTCAGCAGCGAGCACTGTATTTACTTTTAACGCTTGATGTTCGTCCAGAGTTTGTTTTATTTGCTTAACAAATTGTTGTCGAGCGTCTTCCATAAATGTGAGGAGATCAAAGTTTTTGCGATTCACGATTAAAAGCAGTATTTATTCGATTTTCGAAAGCACTATTAATAATCTCCCAATCCACTGATGCATTTTTAAAGGATGTTGTGGCCATAGTATCTGGCGTCGCTGTTGAGATTCCTACTCCTTGTGTTACTTTATGGTAATCACTTTTTACTAGCTGAGAGTGTTCAAAAAAATCAGGTTCATTCTCAAATAATTTGACCGCTTCTATTATTTCTAATCGATCGTAAAGTTGTTGCTTCAGCGTTTTAATCAGAGCCACAGCAGCTTGAAATTTCTGTTCATCTGATATTGTTAAATCTTGACGTTTGCAAAAAATATCAGTATTTTGAAGAACTGTGTAGCAATAACTGAACATTTTATTTGTGTATATTTCACTCTCACTTTTTATAACTTCTTGGTATGATTTATGTATGCTTATTGCCTCATCTTTAAATTAGTGAGCAGTAAACATGATCCACTTTTTTAGTAGACAAGTCTAATTCTCTTTGATAATTTTCAAGAAACTGAACGGATCATGCAACGACGCAGGTTTTATATTCACGCATATCAGACTAGTGATTTGGTTAACTCAGCAGAGGGCGTAAAAGAGGGAGTCCAGTCAATGGGAGTTATCATAGTACATCTATATACATGCAAAATATATATATGCCATCTACTGCTTATGTCTACTACCCCATACTGTACATGGTAAATTCTCATTGGCTAAAGGCTCTTCTCATTTGTGCCCTCAAAGCTGAGCTTGCCAGCTCCATAAGACATGAAAAGTGTTAGTCATAATATCAACAGTATTAATAGTGGGGAGGGTATATAGTGCTAATTTTTAAATGTACCCTTCTCCACTGTTCCTATAGCACTGTATTCTATGTTGCCATTGTTTATATACACTCGCAAATGAATGATTTTAGTCAGTAACGTGATGGCTGCCATCAATGACATGTTACCTTATGTGAACTCCTTAAATCTGCATATGTTGACAAAAAAAGTACTTCTTAAATACTTTAGAGCTCAAATAGATACACCATATGAAGCTCTAAGTGAAAACTTAAAAAACGACTCTGATATTAAAGAACACTAACGTTGTTATGATCATTATAATACAGAAAGAGATAAAATTGATGGTCCTGCACCAATGAAAAAAGATTATTTAATGTGTAATCTGAAAACGACTGCAGATACTAGTGACAAAAAAAAATTTATAGTCGATGTTCAAAGTTACCAAATTAACAAAAATAACTTCATTTTTAAAGAGGTAGCCATATTGAACATGAAGACCGACGCGAAACCATTAGTATTTTTTGTTTAAACCTTCTTATCCATAGATATTTTTGTCTAAGACAAACATGTACCAAGTATTATGGTTGGAAACTAACTTTCACGGAATACTTTGGAGATCGGGAAAAATATCTTATGATAAAGTGCAGCATACAATACAATCAGTCATCAACGTGAGTGATGAGGTATATGTTAAAGGATTAGAAAAAACTAAGTAGTTGGCTAGAATTTTGCCTGAATGGTAAGTTTTCAAGTTTTCGACTGGCAAACAAATCATTAAACTAATGAAATTGGTTTTCAGTTTAATTCATAATCTCGAAGATTTCGGGTGCCCAGCGCTAAACACTTTGTATGATGGATCAATATTTTGTGCATAAAGCATGCAACTATATGCTGGCCCAGTGCACCTTACCTTATACTTATGCACTTAAAAAATGGATAGAAAATTCAAAATTAGGTGATAAACAAGTCAAGATTGACATTTCAGATAAATGTTGTGGATAATGGATAAATGTTATTCATTCTAATAAATTGTTTACTATTTGAATTGTAGTGCATTTTTAGTTTGAATAAAATAGTTTATAGAAAAAATAATGTCTCTTTTTCATTGAACTAACCAATAAAACGTTTTTAAGTTGGGTTTACAAAACTTAAATCATATGGTTAATCATAAAAATATAAGTAAATTATTTTGACTACAAAAAAAATAAAGATATTTATTAAGCATTTCTATCCTAATAAAGTATTTATACCAACTGAGGATCCCAATGGTCTTGAATCTTATTTTTTTTGAATAATATTAAAATATGCATGAGTAATTAGTCAAAGTAAATATCTTTTAGACAAAATACTTTTTAAATATGTCTTTATTAATAAAATTACCCTCGAACATACACAACATATATTTTTATATATTTAGACTAATTTTGACAAAAAGAGTAGTCAGAACAGTTTTAAAACACAACTAAAAGAATTTACTGAAATATTTTAATAATTACTTTGATAACCACATATAATAATGATGATGACGATGATGATGATGATGATGATGATGATGATGATGATGATGATGATGATGATGATGATGATAATGATGATGATGATGATGATGATGATAATGATGATGATGATGATGACGATGATTACTATTTTTGTGATCCACTTATTTCAATATTTAAATGCAGAGACTGCAGAACCACCCATTCAAATCATTATAATAACACCCCTTTCGTCCTTTCTTTCTATTTCGATTATAATATTTGAGCTGACATAACGAAAATTTATCCTAGCGCGAGATTTTTGTTCTTTTTACAAGTCCAATAATCATTGGTTTCATTATCGTTTGTAATGAAAATAACTGTGCACTTTCTTCGTCTCTCGAAAAACTAAAACCATTAAATGTTTAGTCAGAGTCAGAATCAGCGACACTTTTTTCTTTTAATACTGATTTACTGTCACTACCACTATTATGATAATCTTCGTAATCACTAACATTAATTGTGGTATCGACTGGTTCACTGTACCAGTTTGATAAATCACTTACTGAAACTAGAGATTCATAATTAGCACCACCATCCCTATCACCAACATTATTGTCAACCACATTCCTTTTTTTAAGAAAGCTCATGATTAAATCCTAAAAACCTATATATTAAGGGTAGTGAGGTTACTGAAAAACCACCAACTGAAATAATAGAGTCGCTTTCAATCACATATTTATCATCACTTTCATGATTATCATAATTGTTCTCATTTGTTTTATTTTTAATTTTATTTATGTCATTGTCACCATCACTACTACTAACACTACTTTTGATTACAATCCTTTTTTTAAAAGGAAGTTCACGATCTAATTTTAAGTATCTATATTTTAATTGTAAAGAGATTTTTGGTAAGCCACTCACTCAAGTACTAGGTTCACAATCGTTTTCTCTTTTTAAATTTTCATCTTTATTAACACTGTCATAATCATCATCATCGTTTACATTTTGACCGTTATCAACACTATCATAATCATCATCATCGTTTACATTTTCATCATTATCAACACTATCATCATTGTCATCATCGTTTACGTTTTTTTCGGGTTTAATGTTATTCGTATTACTATCTTTTTTGGCACTATTGTCACTCACAATTATTTTTTTTCTTAAAAAAACTCTTCATCTATTTCATATTCCTTATATTTAAGTGGTAAAAAAATTTTTGGTTTCTCATCTACTGATAACACTCGCGGTTTGCCCGGTGCATAACGCACCCTAGTAAATGAAACGAATACTTTTCGTTTTGCCACTGGTACTAAGCAAGGTATTTTAAGCATGTTTGAATTTAAAATTTAAAAAACGTGAACGGAAATCTTTCCGATGGCTCATTCGCGTTATTTTCGAGGTTTGCAACATCTGAAGGTAGTAAATCATCTGCCTTCTCCAAAGGAATCATACCCCTTATAATATTTTTCTCATGCCTCAACTCTTCATGTATGCTTAGATTTTTGGGATATGTGAGAGCTGCATAAGAGTTAATTTTTTTATTTGTATAGGTTACATATACCGTGAAGATGAGAAGTGTACAAGATATTCAATTATTATATTTAACATATCATAAAGATTACTTTACTTATGACTTTATTCTCAGTACATGAGAGGATATATAAGAGCTACATGATGTAGAGATTTATTTTTTATATGTATCGGTTACCTTTACCACGAAGAAAGTATTGTATTGTCGAGTATCTCAATATGAGAGCTCTTGTTGACTCATTGTGGCTCGATATTTTCTCCAGTGGTATCATAAGTAAATAGAGCCTTTATCTCAGCTCATCCACATAATATGCATTGTGGAGAAAGACGCATCGAGTCGAGCACGTTTATTCTTTCATCTCTTTCAAGTAACATAAGTACGCGTGCTATGGACAACTTTCGTCAATGATAGTGTGTATGAATTAGCAACTGTGTTAATCACGTCTACATCGGAGATAATATTACATTACACTTGATGTTTGTGTTTGTGGCTCGATATTTTCTCCAGCAGTGTCATACTGTCTGCTATGAATTTAAAACATTTTTAGCAGTACTGTTTGGATTTAAGAAAATCCCTATCTCAACCATATCGAAAAAGTTTGTCTCGCAGCAAAATTCACGATGAGACTACATTTCGTGATAGCTTAGCCTGAAAAAGTTTGTAATTAAGTATTTGAAGATATGCGTGTCTTAGTTTAGCGATTCTAACCACTTTCTGGTCCATCGTTGTCGGCAAAGCTATAAAATATGTTCAAAGAGGCCAAATTACATCAAAATACAAGAAGCTTACTGACAAAAACAGTTTTTTCTTGCTACTTAAAAATTTAAGAATGCAACTATGAAGTAAATGAAAGCGTGGTTGCCGAGACTTTATCTGCTTTTTTAAAATTTACTTTGTAGGAGGGGGGGAGGCTCTCACGCTACGGTATAAAACGTTATTATTTAATATCTTTGTTCAGACTCAAATTTTGCAACTTATTTTTACTGTTAGGTAACTTCTTAATGTGTTTTAGTATCCAACTATAATCAACAAACTATTAATTTATTGTATTCATATCTTATAATATATACGCGTTATCTCGAATATTATGAGACACAATAGACTTTTACCTAAAATGTACATCTTCGACTAAAGATTATTGACGAAGCTAGGTGGTAAAAAAGATTATTTCTGTGTTTCAAAAATAATATAACTTTCTTGGCCAAAAAAACCACGTTAATTTCGGCAATAATTATACGGTACCCTATATCTATAGGTGACTTTATCTTTTAATTCAGTTGTAGCATTAATTGTAATATTTCTATTTTGTTAATACCTATCTATCTTTAAAATGAGTCGTTCGTCTAAGTCTTCATACAAATTATGACTCTTTCACAGCTCCATCAAATCGGAATTCTTCTTAGTGCTCAGCTATGATGTGTTACTTCTTAGTCTTTCCACCTAGTCATCGTTTTCATTAGAGATTAACGAAGGATTGACCTTGCTTCTATTATGTAAGGTCAAATAAAGCTAGAAATATTTTAGATAAATCCTTTTGTATTACTTTTATTTAAAAAAATATAATATTTTGAACATTATTAATTATAGAAACCACTTTTTTAAATAAATTTAATATTAACCATGCGTTTGCAAAAATAGATAAATGAAAGTTGCTTATACTTTTTTACCACATGTTTAAGCTAGCTTAGGCGGTTGGTACCGTACCTTTGGTAGGGTTTCATAAGGGCCCCTCATAAATCAACGCTCTTTGACGGTAAATTTTTCAACAAAAATAGTTATTTTGATAAAACCAAACGACCAGATCAAGTAATTGCCAGAAAAGTACCGTGAAATTATAATCGTTAAAATTGTAAGATGTTGCGAGATAAACCAGATTAATATTTTATACTTTTTTGTTGATTTTTCCTTAAGTTAGGTCGTTGACCCTGTATATATTTAAAAATTTATCAGAATCTTTGTAAAAAATACATAAGAACTATTCTAAATTTTTGAGGTTGATTAAATATTTCTGAAGGTATAGTCGATTTTGTGACCACTGTCCTTAAAAGTAGGTGTTAATTTAGTGAATTTTCATTAGCGATTTGCGAAAAAAGTAAGCGGTTGACCCCAGTATTTTCTTATCGCAAATAAATTTGGCATACTTTATTTACATGATTCCAGAATTTTAGAGTTTTTAATCAAGTCGATAAAAATTGCCCAAGCCACCTTAAGGCTGTGTCTTATTGTGGTTCTGTCTAAACTGTGTACATAAATTATTTAACTTTTGAATGTGACAGACTATTGTGAAAGAAATTAAAAAACTGCTCTTGTACGATAAGTAACTGAGCATACTTTACTAAAATAAGAAATAACATTACAGTGTTAGATAAACACAACACCAAAAAGTTCGTTTGGTAACTGATTAGATCAGCCCAGGAATTCCAGTAGTAAACTGTATGGTATCTTAACAAGTGATAACGTAAGATATTTTTGTCACAGTACTGCATAAATAAGTATAAGTGAATTTTTCTCGTTTTTTTTTTGTACGAGCTCTAACCTTTAACTCATTTTCCTAAATTCATAGACATAATAGAGTAAAAAAAATAAGCTTAAGACTTTAGTCCTACAAGCACTTTCCATTTTTCTTACTATTGAATTCAAATATATACGTTTATTAAATAAAATCTCTACGTTTGTTACTGCATGCCAAAAAAAATTGTTGATAAAATAATTTAGTGTCTGGTGTGCAGAAAGTTGAATATTTAAATCGTACGTGCGCAAAATTTTTTTCATTCCCTTTCATTATCACACTATATTTATAAATCTGTGTTTTCCAATTCATTACGATTATTTTATAAAATAAGCCATTTTTAATGTTTATTTAAAATTTACAATTGATGTAAGGCCTAAAAGTATCTAAGCATTCGTGTTAGGAGTGTTTGTAAGATTATTTTTATGTTTTCCTACCTAGATAAACTGTGGATGTTCTACATGTATCCATCACTTGTTTGTATATCATCCGAAAGGTTCCCCTTTTGATTGTAAGTCTTCTAATTTTTTTTTTATTGCACAGGGTTACAAAAGAAATACAAAAATGCGTCAGTAACTTCTCAGGTTTTCTGCTGCTGGTAAATTGTTTACAGCGTTATACATGCAGTGGATTAAAAAACTTGATAATTTTGCAGTCTATTTTTCGCTTTAACATTCATACTACAAATTGTTTAAGAAAATACTCATGCAAAATTTCAATTCATTAAAACGCTGTAATCGACAAATATTTTGCTAGAGCTCTGCGAATGAATATGGACTTGAAGAAAATTTATTATTTAAAATTTAATTAATAGAAAATTTAAGTTAGAATTCGATTAAGGAACGTAATACTTTTTAAATTTCTATTAACTTTTGTTTTGTACTTCTTATTAGGTATTTGAATAAGTTTTTGCTGTTTACTGACAGGTACCACAAACAGCACCTGTACATGTAGTATCGCACGGTAATGCATCTGTATAGAACTCCCCCATATAAATTTAGAAATCTAATGTCAATGAGGTACACAAGCAATATTGATACACTTATCATCATATCAATTGGCACATATGTAGAGATAAGGTCTACAAGAGAGAAAAAGGTGTTTAGTCCCGAGAGCATGCCAGGACTCATCAGTAAGGCTGATGACGTGCTCCTTGCCTTAGACACGAGAGAAGTGTGGACTTAGTCGGACTCGATCGCGCTTATATAGTAATCGATTGGGTATTTCGTTGCTTGCCGGGAGAGAATATTTAGGAGCTTGGCCACCTAGCGAGCAGGGTCTGAGGCGTGAGAGATGTGTGACGTTATACAAAAATAGATGGTGGCACTTTCATGTAAGCACTTTTAATACTACTCATGTCCTTTTTGGATAGCAAATATAATAAAGATCGAAAATTGAAATTAAATTTTATTTTTTATTTCAAAAATTATTAAGAAATAAACTGAAATCTAAAAAATATTCTCAAGTGGTAAAGCAACTCTCTAGTCAACAAAAGGTTGTGTGTTCATTTTACACCCTGGGACGATATTTTCCTCATTATTGCTTATTTCTTGATAATTTTTTAAAATAGAAAATAAAATTGAATTTTAATCTTCGATTTGAGTATATTTGCTATAAAAAAAAGGACATGGATAGTTTTAAGAGTGCTTACATACAAGTGCGGCCATCTATACATGTACGAAATAATACAATCATGTATCAATATTGCTCATATATGTCATAGAGTCAAATTAAATTTCTAGTTAAAAAGCAAACATTAACTTTAGGATTCGGTATGTTTCATATTATTTTAGTGTTATTTAAAAATTTTTTTATTAAGTTTAAAATGTAATAAGAAAGTTCTTTGAGCATTTATTTACTTTTTTTTTTGACTGTAGTTGCAAGTAGTTATTTACTTGTAAAAGCTAATAGTAATAACACTATATCTAGAAATAATTGTTGAAAATGGCTTGAGATGTTTGAAAACTATAACTACGACGCGAAAGATATAGAAGACTTTAGTGCCCCAAAAAACTCTAAGATTAAGAGTTGCAAATATTATAATACGTAGGTTCATATCAGACGTTGAAAGAATTTTAAATAATATTGAATGTTGATAAATTAACAACAAGCAAACGTTTAAGAAAAATATAATACATTTGTAAGTGAAACTATTAACAATACGTTTTGAAAGATAAAAACACTGAAAGATAATTTAAAATTTTTGCATTGCTGCGTCAAAGACAGAATAGGAAGTCTTTATTATATCATATCGTTACCAGTTATAAAGAATCGATTTACTGAGATAGTAAAAAAAAAAAAAGAAATCATGGCTGATGTATGGTCAACCATAAACCTGGACAGCAAAACGGAAGACGGGATATAAATAAAAGTACAACTAAGTTGAATAGCTCGTGGGATTAAAAATTGTGATATACTAAGAGTTGCTAAAATCAAATAAAACTAATAGTAATACTGCTGATGGCTTTTGACACTAAATAGTTCATTTGATAAGAATTAAGGATATAAACTGCTAAAATATGTCAAAAGCATGACGATATAATTTTTTAATGTGAAAATATGTGGTGTCACATAATCAAATTGGTCAAAGAAGCGTTAGAACTACTGAACTAAAATTGATACTCCATCTTCTATAATAATTAGATCTATATTCATCGGAACATTCCATAATACTCCATACAATGCAGCCTTCCATAGCAGTATTCTACTGTTTATTAAGATGTAAAAAATATCTTGTAAATAGATGGCTTTCAGTTTTATTCGTAATGTGAATATAAACCAAAAACGTAGTAAAATCTCACAGAAGTCGTGTAGGCTGGGGTCTTAGTGTATTAGTTTAAAGTTAACCTAGGATAAATTACGAACATACTTTTCATTTATTGGACTAGCCAAATTTTTTTAGTATTTTTTTTATAGTTGAATTGTCATTTAACATGACTTAAGTAAATAGACTCAAAGTTGTACGTACCCTTCATTCTTTATAATAAACGTAAAACAAGTATTGTAATTACTTGGGAGCAAGGTAGATGGTAACTTAAAAGAGTAATACATTTTCTGTGACAGCACGTACTTGCGACATATCGATGGATATCCGTGACAGTCTTATTAGGCTAAGAATAAGTTATTTAAATACGCATTTTTTATGCAAACGTACAGTACAAAATAGTAAAATATGGTCCCAGTTTGTTTCAACGTCATTAAAATCCATGTTGGTCAATTTGTAAACACAAGTAAGTATCTTCGTCAATGTGAGATTCACGTGCTCACTCGACAAGAAACAATGGTATTCTATAGTCACTACAGACGAAATAACAATGTGGGTAACAAGAAACTAGTATAAAAAGAAAGCAGTTTGCCAGCTACAAGTATTTTAGTTTTGTATATGATGTAAGATACTACTTTTCGTCAATACACGTATTATTTACGTTATTCCACGTTCTTACTATTTGGACTTGTTGATGCGATTTTTCAAATTCAATTTATTTTGTCTTTGTAAGATGCTGGGTGCATGATAACTCGCTGCTTACACTTAATTTTCTTCGTGACTTCGGTCTCATTGCATTTCTTGGTTATATCCTTGCCAAGCAATACATTTTTTTATTATTTTTTTATAAACTCATAGGTAAAAATTTGTAAGGTCTTGACATCTCAAATTTTTTTTTTAGATTTTAATATGAATATTCTACTTTTAAATAAGGAATGATTAATTAAGTTTATGAATACCTTTTCCAAGCTGATTAAATGATGTTAAGGTAGTTCTGACCCGAATAATTGAGTTTTAAAAAGCAGTCAAAATTGAGGTTATAAGTGAGGAGGCTCAATTCGTAAAAAAAAGCATCCTGAAACCATCTGCGGGATATACCATCAAATCCACTTTATCTCTTTAACTTGCGGGACACACTCCAATGACACTAAGTAACTCTGGGAGGGGATAAATTTCTTTACTACGATACTCTTCATGGAGAAAACGAGAATGAAGGATACTTATTTAAAAGATTTATTATTATCATAACAGCAGAAAATTTAAAGACATTATTTCGTTATCTTACGATATTTTGTTTAGTATCTCAGGTGGAAATAATTAAACAGAAGCCTCAAACTGTCTGCATTTGTTTGGTGCATGCTCGGTTAAAAAATAAACAACAACCGTCCTATTATAGAATTTTCCGTGTAACACTAAATAAAGCTATCAAACTTGATTTGACGAATTTATCTAGTACAGTCATATGCAATTATGAGTTAGCAATTATAAATGCTGGGTAATAATATTTTAGTAAGCATGCCATACAGTTACGTTTTTTTATCTCTGTCAAGTGTATACCACCACATTATTTCTGATGAGTTGCAAACTACATACCATGACAATTGGATAAAATTAGCTGCTAGCTGCTCACATTCTGTGTGCATTATCTTTTGTCCCACAAGGATGCATTAAATACCTCACTTAAAAAATTTATGGGAACAGTTACCTGCAAAGTTGAAAAAAATTGGTAACTATTTCGAAAAAACGAGCGTTGAACGATTTTCTAATACCTGTAACTGACAATGTTCTACATATTGTATGATGAACCTGAATGTACCCACAGAAATTATGTAACAATTATGAAGCTATTTCCCAAGGTTACGAACGTAAAAATAAGTTATTAAAAAGCTGACATAATCGGTTTTAAATCATCGTAGGATACACGTATTAAAATATAATTATTTAAAATATATTATATTTAATTCATGATCCTTCAATTAAAAATATACAAATATAAATTTATAACATAATTTATAAAGACGTCGAATAGAAATCACTACCATTAAATAAATACATTAAAAAAAATATTCATTCAATATTGATTACATAACATCTGTAACATGTATACATAACTATTGAAAAAATCTCTTGATGAACTCAATAATTAAAAAATACTAATACATTCTGCTATGCAGTAATATTTGATAATATAATATTTTAAGAAATGGTTCTTGATGAAACTGAATCATTACAAACACAAATACATCATACTATGTAGTGATATTTGATTACGTCATCTTTGATTATTCTTTAGCTTTTATACGGTAAATTATGATTTTGATTCAAAAGATATAACTGCACAAAGAAATTTAGCCTTTCTCTTCCAATATTATATAGTTATAAGGGCGGGAATTTCCACACTCCCCCCCCCACACTAGCCCCTTCACCCCTCCTGGCCCCCTGCATAATGTTCAAAGCCCTCTCAACCCTCCTTCGCAGCCCCCGTAGCCCCCCACAAGATAAGGATAAATTTCGTTAATTGCACCGTTATTTTCACCCATTAAAAATCTCTATTATTTTTTTGTAAGCCCTCACGCCCCCAACCACTCCCCGCACATTTTTTACCTCCCCCCGCACCGCCCCCCTCTCCCGGCCAGCGGGCTCCCACTATATGTTACCAATCCAGCACCTCTTACAATATGAAGGATAATTCTGCAGATTTGTAGCAGCTCAGTCTATAGTACATTGATACGCTATTATGTACACAAACTGTACATGAGCTGAATCTAGCTATAGCCAGCAATCGCAAGCAGCAGCTCCTACAACTCCTGGTAAATGATCTCTTAGCTGAATACAGTTATATAGTTTTTCACACCGCCCAGGAGGCAAATAGATCAATTTTGTACTTATCCACTACGAGTACTAGAAACATTAAATATAATTATTACTTTACATAAAAATTGATAAGTATAAAATCTAAGGTGGGTTGACTTTTTTTTTCTTCGTATGATTTATTTCGTACGTTGAGTTTTGAATAAATATATGTAATCGTATGACGTAATATGATCACACATAGTTATTTAAACTCAAGTAGTAAAAAAATAATAAAAACTGAGGTAGTCATTGCTGGTAGCCCTATGAAACTGCGAAGTGACAGAACTCCTCGATGCCTGATTTAAAGAAAAAAACATAACCCTCAATAGGTATAGTAATTAAATAATAGTTCATTCCTACTTCTATGCATTTGCTTCTGATTTTTTTTTCTTTAAAAACCCATCTGTCTTAAACCTATGACTTTGTATGTATACGAATTAAGAAACAACTGTACAATACGTAAAAGTTATTACTTTACACATAACTCTAGTTTTCATAAAATGAGATTTTCGGTACAAAATCTTAAAATTCAATTGGTTTAAATTATTACTTTTTTAATACGTGTACGAAGTTATCACAAAAATAAACCAATTTTGCTGAAAAACATTACAAGAATGATCTTATTACAGAAAATATTATGAATACTTATCCTGAATCAAAATTTAAGCTTCAATGATTTTTGAAAAAGTTGTAACATAATAGAATAAAAAAATACTGTATCATATGTTGCGACTAAATAATGTTGTTTCAATTCATGAGGTAACTTTCAATTAGTTAATTTTTTTTTCTTTTAAAAAAGTGTACTTCCTCTCAATCAAAAATTGCTACCCAATCAACATTTTCCAATTCCAAATTATTTTCACGCTCAATTTGCATAAATATCCCTTCTGTAGTTCTGCATCTTAATAACAATATGTTTAGATACCCGTGAAAAAATGAAGGCTTTTTGAAGTATATACCGACTTTATTGAAACTTTTCCCTTGGGATTTGTTAATTATCATAGCAACTACCAAGACTAAAGAAAATTGCTTTCTGTAAAGTATGAAAGGTAACTACAAGATATTATAAGATATTGTATTTCAAGTGATTCTAATATAAACACTTTATTTCTAAGTTTATTTCCTGTTATAATTTCAGCTTCAATATAATACTTAAATACTTTTACAATTTTTAATTGTATGCCTTTGCAAAAACCGTCTTCTGTACTCAAATTTCTTAGTAACATAAGTATTGCTCCAACTTTCTCATTTAGTTTGTGCAGTGGCAAACCTTAACGAATTTTGTATGATATTTTTGTAGGGAAATTTATGTAAATGTAATCATCTGATTTATTGACACCTTTGTACTTGGCATGATCTCTGCGCTCCCTGCCATTTTTTTACTATCTTTTCAATTTTATTTCTTTCGAAAATTAATTTACGGAGCGCGTATTAGGAGCCACGTGACAAGTTTGGCATTTAATCTTTTAAATCTTTACATTGTAGACAGATTTTCATTTTTGTTATATTCCGTTACTTATAAAAAATACAAAACTTAAAAGATTATTGTTATATCTAATTTATATTCTAAAACTTTTATCGTAGTTTAAAAAATCTTTTAATTTTTTAATATATTTTTTCAAGGGAGTTCAACAAATTTTTTCATTGTGACAAGTTGAACTTTTCTTTCTTCTTTCTAAAACATTGCTGAACAGTATTAACCTTTGTGTCTTATTTCATTATAACAAATTAGTTCTAAGAAAAATTCATCATTCGCTTCGTTATTCACATTACAATATTTTTTTGTTTTCTTATTTTTATAAGTTTGTTTCTGCTCAGATGAAGTAAATTAAAAATTTTAAATCATCTGCTAAAGTATTGAATGAATAGCAAATGAAACTTGTGTTGCTTAATTTATACATTTATAGAGAATTATCGCTGATGTGTTGCTTCCCTTCTCGACTGGGTGGAGGAAGGTCATGAGCACCAGCTCTTGGCAATAGGTATGAAGTTAGGGAGGAAACTTATCAAGCTCAGTCAGGAGATTAAATCACCCATTACGCAAGCAGCAAACGATGCAGATAAGTGAACTACATCATTCTGAGCTAGCTCCAATTGGCTTGACACAATCCTGAACAGTTTATGGGTGTAAGGAGCAGATCTACCTCTTATTGCAAGTACGGAATTTTGTCATCAATGTTTGTGAACACGCTGTACCTTGTGATTTCTATAAAAATTCGTTTATTGTTAGTAAAAGGTACTCATTCATTAGTATTTAGAGATTTACTGTGATACTGTAGTCTCCAGTCAATCGTACAGTGTTGTCTTTCTTTAAAACTAACACTAGTAGAGTAGTAAAATTAGAGGTCTCCACTTTTTTACGAATCCCTTCATTTATTAGAAAATATACTTCTTTATCGACTAAGAAAACTAGTATGGACTGTATTACTGTGAATTTTAAGTAACTGGCTTCACATACTGTTTCAAAAAAAACTGACTTTTAAACTTTTTTATTTTAGACAGCTGATTTCTAGTAATGTGTTTGTATTTTGTAAGTAGATTTTTCACTGTATTTTTATTCCATTCGTATGATTTTTTCTCATCTGTAACAAGGTTGATAGTATCGAATAGTTGGTTCAAGAAATATTTTCATTCGAGGGCTATCAGCTTCCTCATCTACAATAGGCTTAAAAGCGGCTCTCTCTTCATGTCCATTGCATGTACATTAAGTTCAAGTCTAGTTTTACCTGCACAACACTTACTTCTGAACAATAAAGCAATTCTATGTTTGACTCACAAACAGACATCAAGAGCAACCTGATTTTATGTGAAGCACTATAATTTTTTAAACGAAACGCTTAGTCTTTCTACACCAATGAAACTACTGTGACACTTTACACTTAAAATTCACTAATTAGTTTTTCACGATAAGTATGGCAAAGTATTTAACTTTTTTGATGCATGTTCCCTTAAAGGGTTAGTTGGGTTAAAAATCTAATAAATTCTGAAAAAATTGGTATCATCGATATCAGTTAAACTTTTTTAACTTAAGTGCTGTTGGACTTAGTGTGTGGTATTTTTCTTTATAAATCTAGCTTTCTTGATGTATCATTTCTTTTAACATAAATTTTAAAGATCGGTATGGAAAGGAAGTTTATAGTAATTTGCTTTTAATGGCACTACACACTCAAAATGATAGATTTTTCTTTCAACATTTGTCTTTTTGTATTTATTAGTTGGTGTGCCGTTTGATTTGTTTTTCTTAGAACGTATAGTTCTTGTACGTAAGAAAAAACTCACGCTCACGTGACACACCTATTCGTATACATGGTGTCCACCGCATCTGCTGAAAAAAATTCCCTGAGATTTCTAGGTTTTCCAGAGCCTAATTTTTAAAATTCCAGGAGTTTTTTAATAATGAAAGTTTGTCAAATATGAGTTATAATTTTTATTTGTCAGTCAATCATTATCTAATAACACTTTTTTTTATAATAAACATATAAAACATGTATTACATAAAAAATATTTATCTGTTGAACAAACTAAACTTATATCTGTTTCAAATTTAATATTTCTTTCTCTACTACAGCACTTTCTTTTAATGCGTCATCCATTATTTTTTTCTTTTTACTTTCTAATTCTTTTAAAGCTAAAATTTTTCTTTTTTTTGCATTTTTCTCTTCTAGTTCTTTATCACGATTTTTTTCTTTTCTTTGGTTAAATCTTCTTTGTATAAAGATGATGACATGCGAACACTAGAAATTAACTTTTTGCTTATTTCCAATTCGTGTAAAGGTTTTTGACTCGATTTAATTGCATCGTAAATCATTCTTTGAGCTATTAATGATTTTTCCTTTTGATTTTCCATAATACAGTCCTTTCAAGCTCAGAATTACCGTGTGAAAAAATCATAATAATTTTTATTAAGTCAAATAAATTACTATATTTACTAGCTCCATGAATATTTATTATTTTCACCCAGAACTCGTCTAGTCTGTCTTCTGACTTATAACTTTTTAATAATTTTTTAGTTGTTTCAAGCGATATAATTTCTTTGAATTCTCCCTCAATTATTTCAGCTGTAATAGCTGGTACAATACTACAATCGACTAGTTTTTCTAAAACTATTGACAAACGTTTTCGTGCAAGGCTCTCGTTTAACGTAAAAGATGGATCAAAACAAGATAAACCTCTAACAAACGGGTACTTTAAAGGAGATTTAAGAAAAGTTTTGTCAACCAAAAATTTTATGATAGTACGAATACCATTTTTAAATCTCAAAATATCTAGCCCTAAAATATTTTTTAATTTTTTTTTTGCATTTTTAGTTGCGTAACCAATTTTTATTTTATCTGCTGTCAATAGAATACTTTCATCTAGTAAATTTATTTTTATGTTATTTTTGGGTTCGCATGTGTACTCTGGCTTAACTATTCTTCCTAAAATATTAATATGTAATTTAAGTAATCTATCATCTAAAAAAGGAGTCTTTGGTTCATTTGACTGAAATTCTGTTAAGAATGGTTCAATTTCTTCAGCAAACGATTGAAAAAAAATTAATTTGGCGTCTAGAAACTTATCACCTAATATATATTTCTTACTACAGTGAAAGAGTTAAGTATAGCTAGGTTCTGTTTTATCTTTTGATACTTTTTCCACGTATTTTCTTAAGAAAGGTCACATTTCTCTTGCTCGTTCAACTACTCTGGAGTTTTCAAGCCAACGAATACCACAAAAATAAAATGAAAATAGATCTGAATTAAAGGCTGCGATATAATCAGCTCTTCTACTAGGCACATTGTTAAACAAATTAAAGAGAGCTTTTCAAAACTCTGAGATATTTCATTTTGCAGCATTAAAACCTGATTTGAACGCATTATTGAACGCAACCGCCCTAAATTCAAAAGTATTATATTGAAGTAGATATTTTATATTCTCCCATCTATTGTATGGATCATACTAATATTAAATTTGATAAATCTTTACCTTAATTAAATTTAAGTATTAATATATGTGGAAAATTATTATGGATAATTTGTATTACTTGTAAAGTGAAAAACTCTATATCAAATTTTCAGAAATATTTGAAAATTCCCTGAGATTTCCAGGTTTTTCCAGAGCAAAATTAATTCCCTGAGATTTCCCGGTTTTCCAGGTTTTCCAGGTACGGTGGACACCATGATATAGTTTCCGTACATACAAACGTATATATACATACGCGCATGAATATTCATATACGCTAGTGGGGCTCTACCCTTCCGCGCGCTTTGTGCTCCAATCTCCACAATTATTTGTCATTCCATGCTTTTTTCAAGTGAAAAGAAATATGAAGTTACAAAATAAATGTATTTGTGCATTATGAGAAATTTCTGGCTTGAAAAACGTGTAGTAATGAGAAACTGTTTGCAAGTTGATGATCCGTGTGAAAGAGTTCAACCCAGGAGCTCTCATAAAAATAAGCATACCTCAAGAGTTTTGCTAAAAAAAAAGAACAACTCAGGTTAAGGAGAAGAAGAGACGAAAAGAACTTGCGTGTTCAGACGAAAAAAAGCAATGCTTTGATTTTCAGCCGAAAAGAATTACAACAAGTGCATTCAGATGAAAAGAGATACAGCTCACGTGTTCAGATGACAACAAGCATGGTTCATTACATTTAAGCAAAAAGAAGTACAGCTCAAGCGCTTCAAAAAAAATAAGCATAAATAATCGGATCCACATAAAAAGAAGCACAGCTCAAGCGTTTAATAAAAACAGTTACGGCTCGTCATTTAAACTGATTACATACTTAGACTAATAGTATCGTAACTTAACTACGTCAAATAATTGTCTACATTTGATGAGTACTCTTACAAGTTTCTTGCTATATAATTGTTGATATTAATGTTACATCTACAAGTTTTATAGTGGGATTAACTTTAATAAATTGGTGTAAATCCAACTTGACATGTGATGAAAAATTGCATATTATCTTTTTTTATATGACCGTTGTATTATCCTTTGTTATATTTAAATAACCTCCCCGCTCAGCCAGGGTAGAAAATTTAATACGTTTATGAGTAGAATATATTAATCTGTGTTATATTATTTGAAAGTTCATATTCTAGCACGCATAAATTATGTTGACAGATTATTTTAGAGTACTGCAATATGTTCAGAAATAAAAAAATTAAGATTTAACTTTATTTTTGGTCTAAAATCACTAGTTATGGGATACTAAATAATTCCAACAGCTTATTAATTAAAAAAAGTTGTTTATAACATCACTAAATTATTGCACTCACCAAACTTATACCTTGAGGAAAAGTGTAATGAAAGTGGATTCTGCTTGATTCTCTCCCTCCCTTGCCCCACCTCTCATGACTTACTTCTGGTTCCCTGTACACCACAAAAGGCCACCACACCCCACGCCACATAACATAATGGCACTACACTACAGCACACATTTTGAATTGTATTTCTTTTTTTTTAACCAATTCTATTAAAAAAAAAAAAAAAAGTGAATAAATAAAAAAAATACATAAAAAAAAATTAAAAAAAAAAAAAACCGTTTCCAAATAGATTTGAACCTCCAACCTCTTGCACACTAGCCAGGGCCCTTACCCACTCTGCTTTAAACTGTCCCAATATAGGAATTCTGATTACTTAATCTTATCTTATAGTTTGTAACTTATTTTCAATGCAAATTTTTGTTTACTGTGTATTCATTTATTTGGCTTGATTATGCATTAAGTAAATAAACAATTTAGTTAATGAAGTATATTTCTTAGATACATGTTTTTTTTTAAATTTAGAAATCAGTATACATTAATGGAGCAGCTTTGATATGCATAATTAAAAATTCATTCATTATGTTGTCACTTTATCATTAATTTGTCACTTTAAAAAAAAGTCAATAATTTTTTATACAATTTCTTCACATTTTTTCAAAATTTTTATAGTTAAAATGAAAAAACTTTCGTACTGTATAAATGCAATACTTGATTTTTATTAAGTTTTTTTTTTCACAATTTTTCCTTTGTGGTTGAGGTGATTTTTTTGACTTAAGGTCGTTTATCACATAGTTAGTAGGAGAAAAGTTCAGCGCGAAGTTCAGAGAGGGGGGAGAAGCGCAAACATATGCAGCAACGGTGGAAATTATTTTTCTTATATGGATGTACTTACACACACGCTTTTACGCATACTTAACCACTTGTTTTTTGTGTTAATAAAAAAAANGTTGTTAAGAAAAAAAAAAAATTATAGATCTACTTAAAAATGAAACAGGTTTATCTAAAAGAAATTTCTTATGCAAACAAAAATTAAGAGGCTTATACAAATCTTGTAAATGCAACTTTAAGTGATTTTTCCATAAGGTTACGTATTAAATGGCAAATTTTTAAAAATAACATGTGAAAAAGAGTACGGTTAAACATTCTACAATTTTTTAGGGTATTTTTTGTGGTATTTTTAGTATACTTTTGATGCTTGAATAATATCTGTCAAAAAACCTATGCGTAAGGGACATTCACTGGCATGTACTACTAAGCTATTGGAGAAAGCAGTACTGCAGTATGGTCTGTCTTAATTTTCGAGATACAATTATATTTTGGGTATTAAATATAAACTAAAAATAAGTGTGTGAACGTATGTGGCAGATGTCAGGGTGGCGTTAGATATTTAATCGGCGTAGGCGCTAAGAAATTGTTCTGAGATTATCGGAAGATTCGATGAAATTGCATAATCTCATACTGCCCAGCCTCCATATACGTATATATGTTTATATTGAATTAACCCATAATATACTATTTACGATTATTCAGTTACCGAATATTAAAATATTTATTAAAACCACGCCCAACTAACATAGGTGTACTTATTCCAACAGTAAATGGACCACCTTTGTTCAGAATATTGTTTTATAGAAGGTACATTTATTTTTATAATTACATTGTCCGCCATATAATTTTATAGAAATATAACTTCTTACTTGGGTACCCAAGCATCCACTCTCCACTGGTTTACTTTGCTTTTGATAGTTCAGTATCGTTATTAAGTGTCCGTTACATTATATGTTATCGTTTATATAATAAATTATCGTTAATATTTATAAATGCTATTTTGGTTTGAAACATTTTTTTTCATATTCCTTGGCATATTTTTAATGAAAAAGTAAGGGTTACATATATTTACTAGTAGGGTATCGCCTTTGGTGCAATTTGCCCGATAGTTCCTCATTTTTTAAATTCAGTTGAATACGTAAATTACAATTGCATGCGTAAATTTAACCAAGAAAAAAAACGTGACGACCGATAGAAATATTTTTCATTTGGAGGGAGATGATTTTTTATGATTGTGAGGGGCAGTAAAGGGAAACCTTTTAAATTGTAAAAGAATTCTAAAGGGTTAGAAGGGAGAGAACAAAAAGTAAATCCAATTTAAAATAACGTGAAAACCGATAGAATTATACTATGTAAGAGGGATTGAGAGGGGCTGAGGGGGTTCTTTAAAATTTTAAGGTGGTTAAAGGGGGTCAATGAGGCACACAATAATTAAATCCAACAAAAATGACGTAAAAACTGATAGAATTTTACCTTATTCAGAGGGGCTGAGGAAGTTGAGGGGGAGATGTTAGGAATGAGTCTCTAAAATCACTATAAAATATAGAAAAATGCATAGAAACAAATACATACACCTAAGCCCCTTCAGTTTTTGAGTAAAATATTTTTTGAGTTAGAAAAAATGTTTGTAAGATTCTTAACTACGTATGACCTGTCTTTTACTGCATTATTTTCAACTCGCCTAGGCTTACATTTCGTAAGATGAGAACTTTCAGATAAATAATAATTTGTAACAATCTGCAGCTTGGTAACTGTGTCATTGTTAATTAACGCATAGTTGTTTTTAGACACTTGTGTACAATTAATCCTCAGTCCAGGCAATTTGAGCCAATTTAGAGCCAATTTTTTATAAAATCGATAGGGTTTTGAAAAAGTTGTTAAGAGAACTTTTTTGCTAAAAATAGCTCAAACATGATAAAAAAGTTTTTTTGTTACATTAAAATATTATTAATATTACAATGTTATTTACCATGGACATTACATTACATTAATTTGGCTCGATTTTCTTGACTAATGATCGACGATACAGAAGACGCTAATAAAGATTGTAAGTTGAATGATACAATGGTTGCCAAGCTACAGATTGTTGTAAATCTCAATTTATCTGAAAGTAATGATTTGAAAGTAAATTTTAAATCTTGGTGAGTTGTATTTAACGCAGTAACAGCTGAGTAATACGTAGTCATATAATATGAAAACGTTGTTTTATTAAACTTATGAAATTTTCTACTTGAAACTTTATGGGGCTTAAGTAAAGGCATCCTAATTATTTTTTTGTTCTAAATGTACCAAAGAATTAAAAAACATTTTTTTTTAGCTAGAGTAAAATTTTTTAAGTTTATTAAAATGGTTATTAACAATCAATTAGTAAAAAAGTTAAGGTAAATAGCTTTACTTACTGCATGTAGGAGGTCAAAATGCATTAAATCACTTGGCATATAGCAAAATTTCAAAGATCTTTAGAATTAAAAAAAAATCCAAGAAGTTTCTAGGACCCAGGCGAAAAAGTAAAGTAAGGTTTTCGAGGATCTATATAAATTCTAAAATGATAAAATACTATTCTTTTGCCCGTCCTAAGAAATTGAAGAAGTGTAAGACTCACAATAAATCTAGATTAATTGCCCTTTATTAATAGACATACTAAACTGAATACAGTTCTCCTTACAATTTCCAATGAGTTTTTTTTAACAAAAAAAACATCGAAGTAGTCAAAGTATTGTGGTTGTGCTATGAAAAATTTAGAAAATTATTCTACTTAAATAAATGTTGTTGAATGTAGTAAAGTGTAAGGGCTTTTGCTCGTGAGCAAAAGCAAAGCAAAGTCCTAAAACCCATTTTAATCGCTAACTGCAAGAACCACTCAATAAACTTTATTGATGTTGAATTGGAAACAGCAGTATCAAAATTGACAAACAAAAAATTCATTAAATAAGCAATTAGCTTTCCATTAAAACCCTAACATTAATTACTTAAATTTTCTATCCATTCCAGTACATGGAATAATATGTATTTGTATTTATTGTGGAGGCAAAGAAGGCTTCAGAACTTTATTGCTGTGATGGTAAACTATTGTGATTAGAAAACGAATTGTTAGTTATATTTTTTGGTTTGTTTAAAATTTTTTTAATTTTAACAACAGCCTTTTTTTATTGTAAGTTAGTCACTGCAACTCAATGGCTCTTAAGTTTCAACAAGTATATTATGGTGTATAGAACGTACTGTACTTTTTAACATCATGTTTTTTTGAACATTTTTATGGTTTAATATTTGATAAAATTACATGGATTTTGAATAAAGTTTTTTTAATAAAATAGCGTGTCAACACACAACGGTGTTCCACTCAGTGAATCTTGGATAAAGCCGAGAGGGCCACTAGTATATTGATAAAACGTGCTTTTAGACAATCAAAAATATGTGGTGAGAAACCAAATATTTTTTCCGTATTATTTATTAATAAAATATGCCCTCAGGTGAGCAAGCATTGGCGATTAAAAACTCAAGAGATTTAAAAAATTCTCTATTCATTATATGTGCCCTTAGGAAAACGAGCATTGGCAATTAAAAACCTAAAAATTGTTTGGAGTTTTTTATCAACTGAATGTGTCCTAGGTGGGCAAGCATCGGTGATGATAAAACCTAACAGTTTTTAAGTGTTATTTAATGATAAAATTTGCCCTCACGCAAGTTAGCGCTGGCGATTAAAAACCTCACAGCTTTTCAATATATTTATGAGTGAAATGTGCCCTTAGGTGAGCAAGCATTGACGATAAGAAGTTCAACAGTTTTTCAGTATTATTTATCATTGAAAATGTACTCGTAGCTAAGCGTGCATTGGTGATTAGAAACCTAACAATATCAAAATATTATCCGTTTATTAAATGTGCCCTTAGGTAAGCAAGCATCAGCGATTAGAAAAACTCCTATTTTGTAGAGTTATCAAATATCAAAATATTCCTTTGGTGAAAAGCATCGACTAGTAGATGATTCAAAAATTCACTTGTCGATCTGTTTAGGCAAATAAACACACAGTTCTAGACATGTTTATTTGACTGTGTGTAGTTATGTATGTATATTGTGTATGTACCTTTTACTCATAATTCAAAATATATACGTTCAACGTGAACTGTATTCCACGATTCGCTCCCGCGAAGTAAATAGGTTCGTTGTTTTAAGTTACTCTTGTGTTAATATGTGGTTTGATATTTGATGTAATACATATAGTTTTTCCTCAATTCGTTAACTCCTTTTCAGCCTGATGAGGTCAGTAAATATACCTGAAGACACTTTGCAACAACGATGATAAAAAACACATTCAACAACTTCTGCGTTTTCTTTGTTTATTTGCCTAAACAGATCGAAAAGTGAATTCTTGTACTCATATCAATAAAACTTAGCTATAATTTGAAAAAAAGTTTCACTGCTATAATGTATGTTACAATAAAGATTCCTTCCTTTCACCTACCTTCTATATTGAAGGGTGCCTTAATCACGCTCTAACATGCAATATACAGTCATTGTTGCACTTCTCCATTAAGTAATTACTCTACATCCATAAAGTCTACTACTAAAACAAAGTGTTTAAATAAAGCTTGACGTTATGTACAGCACAGTTATTTTCAATAACACTTTGTAGTTACTACAAACAAAGGATCTCAATTTTATTAGTGGGTGTAAAACCTCTATATTATGAACAACTAACTTTGGTATACAAAGCCTTCCGCAAATACATTTCAAACATTATAAAAGCACTTTGAGAACTTTACCTATGATATTGCATGGTAGTTTACTTGTCTCCTATGCAATCCAATTATAATTAAACTACAGCTAAGTATTTTTTCTTTTGTATTCGTCAGTAAGCCTCCTCCAAGGCATCAGGTTCTTAAATATAAACATAATTATCCTGGCATTCTGTGTTGATGAAACTACAGCAAAAATTTTTAACACAGAGTAGCTTATGGGCTGTTTGAAGCCCTATATATAACGAATGTAATTTATTCATTTAAGTTTTTCAGAATATTCTCTTCCAAAAGTTGATTTTATCTGATCGAAGTATTGTCTGTTCATCAGGCAAAATATGTAAGGAACTACGCGATGACAATAGATCTAGGTTTTGACGTTAAATGCCTATGCAATAGTCTGAGTATGCTGTTAACTCTCTTGTAACAGTTGCTTGGCTGCCTCAACTGCATAGTAATTTTTTGATATCAAGTCGCGTGGAAGTGCAACGAGACAAGTTTAAAAAGCAGACAGAACTCGGCGACCGCAATACTATTGACTTGCTATTCGTATACTCAAATTTTCAAATAACAAAAAAAAGTTATCACTACCGATGTGCCTTCTGTGTATTTTGGTTTCATTTAGCTATTTCAATCCTACTCTACAGCTTTACACACGAGTATTGGCCAGAAAGTCGCTTAAATAACGAAAATGAGATTGTGTACCTCAAAATGCTCAAAACAAGATTTTTTCATGCTCAGTGTTCATGAAATATCCGAGTTAGCTGCAAGTCTGATAGTTGATAGATAGGTATGTTCTTGAAACGAAGCAGTGCTGCCAGCCTCATATGATGTTGGGTATAGGTATATTTACTGAGTTTTCTCTATACATATCATCTACACATAAGCAGAGAAGTCATTTTGTGTCTGCTACAGTTGTTTTGTTATTATTGTTTGAGGTTAATGTAATTGTATAGTTATGATGGAATTAGTAAATGTGATGACTTCATGACAAACGTATATACGAGTACAGCCGACAGTAATATGAATCAGACAGCTGCAGCCAGATAATTTGTAAAAATAAAGGTGAATGAGCTTATCATCCTGCTGTAAAGAAAAGTTTGTACATAGAAGATCTTGTCGTAGCCCACATGACAAAAAATGTGTAAGAAATTTAGCTTGTAAGAACATTAATATTGACTATACCTTTTTAACAGAGAACAAAAAGATAGGATAAGTATCATCAAAAAAACATTTCTCTCATTTTTCATGCTAACAAGTTATTGATCATATTTGAAAATTCAGTTTTATGGTCAAATCTCTTTTATTTCTCCAGAAATAACTCTTGCTTTTTTTTTACCTGCCTTAATACTCATTGATGATTAAAAACCTATTAAACTCATTGGTTTTATTTTACCGGCCTGGTGATGGTGCCAATATGAGAGTGTATCTTACAAATTCAGAATCAAGTTAATAAATATTACCATCATAGTATTAAGGCGTGAGTATATATCATCGATTGTATAATATAAATCCATGATTAAATAAAAAAATGGTGAATCTCATAACATGAATAATATTTTATTTCAGAGTATTTATCTGTGGTGATGGAAGTAAAAAAGAGCAAGTCAAATGAGTTGCAAGAGGAGTTTAAATAGTCATTGCCATATCAGGGAGTCCTTATTGAAACTGGAAATTGACTTAGTATAAAGTAAAAGTTTTAACGACACATGTGTATTTTATTTAGTTCTGAATAAAGCTATACAATCACATGCTGGATATGAGTTTAAGACACAGATGTTTTTTTTTTTTTTTTTTTATTCTGAAAACAACTTGTCGACCCCTCTGAAAACTGAATAAAATGTTATTTTTATAGTGCCGTGCGATACAAAAACCAATTGGATGAACTGTACAGACCATTTTCTTATAAATTCTATTTTGGACTCTTCCATTAGGTTATGTGTTAAATTCAAGTTTGTCAACATTTAACACCTCAAAAATAGTGTTGTTAAACAATCAAAAATTTACATCTGACGTTCGAACATTACTACGAACATCTCGATAAAATTTTAGGAAGATCGTACAGAGAACACTATGTGTGATGAACGCCGTTATAAAAATTGGCTTAATATCATACCCGATTGTTAATTTATAATTTAGAAGTAAATTTCTCTTGTTTTAAATTGGGATTTTAGTTTAAATTGTGATATAAGATTTCTCACATATAAACTGAGTTTGCACGTGACCCTTAGCAAATTTTAAATGCAGAAATTATTGAAAAAAAAAAATACAAAAAATTTTCAGTAATCATTGCATAATTTAGTGAAAGTTATTTTGCAATTTACTCTGAAAGAAAATTAATATTACTTGAAATTTTTTAAGTTATCAAAACAAATTTTTAGTAGATTTATCTTTTAGTGACAAAGCACTCTGTAAAAACTTGATTTCATAATCGATAGGATACGTCCTTCAACAAAAGTTTGTACATATTAATGCGACTATCACAGTTTTAAGCATAAGTATCCCGTGTTACTGTTAAGGTTTGTGGTGTACATCTAATCGTAGGACAATAGCAAAATTTTTTACAAAATTGTTTGTTAATAACAATGCATATTGTCTTGAAATTTTTAGAAATTCACAATACGTGATATTGTATAAGGTGTATCGGAATTCGTTTGGTTTCGCACGTGCATATCATTCATTTTATGTTTACAAGTTGTAAGTGATACAATGAAAGAGTAAACTTAAAAAAAAAATTTTGTAAAATTTTATTTCAGTATTACATTTTTTTTTTTTTGGAGGGGGGGGATAAAAATTGGATATCATTAGTAACAAATCTTGAACATTCTTAACAGTTAACTATTGTGGAAAGAATGTCAGTTTTGGAAACGAATGACATGAAATTTATTAATGTATATTTTAACTACTAAAATTACTCTCTCCAAAACTACTATGGTTTTTATCTTATTATTGATTTAATTTCCAATACGGCATATATTATTAACTCATGAACAAATATACATTTTTAACGAAGATGATATTGTAGTAACAATTGTTAATAATTGCAATTATTAGTTAATTAAATGGGTGGGACTTGGCTGTTGATTCAATTTTGATATAGCGAATTGCAAAAGTTAAAAGGAAGAAATTTTTTTCTCTTTTTTTTGTCTTATGTGTACTTAAATAGGGGTAAGTCGCGTTGGGGAAGTTTTATTCGTAGCTTCGCTTTACTTTATTTTAATGTTAAATAATTATTTTTTCATTCTCTGCCTTACGTGTTATGTTGTAACTATTTTTATGTATATTAATAATTTCGAAAATTTCGTTGTAGTATTTAGCTGATTTTTCTTTCCGAGGTTCTTTTATTGCTCAAACTTTCATACCAATTTCCAAATTCTGAGGTCTAGCAGTTTATCATGATTTTGTTTACTTTGATCTTAAGATTTAATGAGGTCATCATGAGCTTTTTCATGCATATCTCGTAAACAATGGATTAAATCAATAAGATAATTATCATAAGATTGCATTTGATTTTTGGTTAGATATAGATTTGGTAGAGGTGCTTTTCTGCTGTATATTAATTTACATGGTGTAAATCTGGTAGCTGTGTGCAGTGATGTATTAGATTCATGTATAGCAAAAAGTAAAATTGTATCTGTTTAGTTGTAGCTTTTGTTCTTAAAAAGCTTGCAAGCATGGCATGACTAAGTTCTAGTAAATCGTTAGATTAGGAGTGGTAATGTATTGTGGTGTTAAGGTTAAAAGCAAAAATTTAGGCTAAATTTGTTAATATACTATTTCAAAAACTCTTTCCATTATTGCTGAGTACTATTTTAGATACTCCATACAACGCTATAAAGTGTTTTGCCAGAGCGTTCGCGACTGTGATAGCTTGGATGTCGGGTATAGCTACTGATAAACACCTGATGATATACTGATATACTGATAAACAGTATTTCAAAAATGAACATTGTATCGTCAATACATGTTTATTTACAGATGATGTTGTTGCTAAGGGTCCTACGGTATCGAGGGCAATTTTGAAGAAAACTTCAGCTAGAGTATCAGTTATTATCATAGGTTCTTTTGTTTTTATTCGTATTTGTTTTTGTTCTTGGCAAATTTTGCACTTTCGTACAAAATTGCAATATCTTTTTAATACCTTCCCAGTAATACAATTTTTGTATTCTTCTATAAATTTTATTTATGCCTCTATGTTCGCCGAAGGGACTCTTGTGGCATTTTATTCATTTTTGTTGTCTCATTTTGTTTGATAAATAAGCAACTTACCGAAACATACAGTTATTTTAACGTTTACATGACTGAGTTCTTCATGAATTGCTTTAGGCAATATTTCTCTGATCAAATTATCGGTTATTTTACTTTTTCTGGATATTCTTAATATTTCTATATTTTCATTTTCCGTTGCTTTGGCTACACCTGCTAAGCATGAGTGAAGATCTTGAAGCAATATTTTATCTCTCTTTCTTTCTGTGATAACCAAACATAATACTAATTTATTTTTATAATCGGTTGTTATCACGTCACCTACCTGTAGTTACGTTTTATTTGATTTGTATTTTGAAATATAATTTAAATATAAAAATAATTTATTGATAATAGAATTAAGTGTCAGATCAGACAAAATAAACGTTGCAATGTTGTGTTTTGTACATGTTAAACATTCTCATGTGCTTAATATTTCGAGGTGATCCATTTCTGTTCTTATCAAAGGTCTAATTATAGTGATTTCTTGACGAGTGACTTGGTCATCGCGTTCGGCATTCCATTGCTGCTTTAACATTTCAAATGCCGCTGTAGGACGAGTAGACTGTGTCAAGTTACTCTGCTTTGGGGCATAATGCTGTTGTATGAATGTGTCTCGCTGTTTAGTACTTAAATGAGAAGGTGTAATGGGTATACTACCATGCGTTTTTTCTTACTCTCTAGCTTCTTCGCTATTTTTTTGTTCCATAGTAGAAACATTAGGCTCTTTCAATACAGTATCGACATCGTCTCCTATTACCGTAGATGCAGCCTTATAGCGTCTTATAGGTGATTTTCATTTTATTGGGAAGCTTCCTTCTTGTATAGAATTTTCAGAGCCATTGGAATAGTCTAGTGTTTAAAATTTCTGTTTTACAAACTACTAGTTAAAGGATATTGTTTATCATTATTTTCATCGGAACTGCTTTCCAAAGCTTCTTCATGCGTTGATCTGTGAGCGGTGGATTGCAGCTTTGGATTTTACGTTATTTTGGCAACTATTTCATCTTCTAATGTACTTAATGAGTTAGTGTCAAACCTAAATCCTACTGATTTTCGAGGTGCAGTTTCGATTTTTTTATTAGTAAAAATCGTAGAAGTTAGTGGTTGTGCTGAAGGGTTAAATATTTCTTCCAAGTCACTGGCTGCAGTCATAGCTTCTTAATCTGGTTAGTGTCCAAGAGACTAGGAAGTAGAGATTAATCTCTTTGGGGTATTGGTGCCTGCTGGTTCTCTTCATCTTCCGATTTATCTGGAGTTTTTGTATCATCAGAGTCTGAAGTACCGTGGGTCTGTCAGGAGGAGGTGAACTTCGATTTCTGGAGCTCGGAGCTTAAGTAACCTTTGAGTTATTGATGGTCTAGTGATTTCTCCTTGCCCTCCTTCTATTCGTGATGGTATAATGAGAGGAGAATTTTTCGAGCCTTCTTTTCTTGCATTGGGTTCGAGCTGACTTAGTTGCTTGCTTTGCTGTAGTAGTGAGTTCGAGCTCACTTGAGCTTTGATTGTGTATATCACTAGCTCTCTTAGCACGTGCAATAGACGTTTTTGTTGGTCGAGGGATTTTTAAAATACGTTTTAAGGGTAACATATGGGACTGTAATGTTTTTTATTCACTAGACTTGCTGTCAGAGCTTGAACTGTTAGAGTGACTACTGCTTCTATTACTGCTGAAAGTTAAAATTTTTTAAACTTTTTAACGCCTCTCCTCAAAATCTTTGTCATCTTTTACGGTATTTGTTTTATAAGAATCTGCGGGGTTACGTAATAAAGCGTCAGCATTTGAATTTAAACGTCTAGGTTTGTACTTATAGATGTAGTTGTACCCACGAAGTCTCGCTCTCCATCGATTAAGGCAACTCATAGGGTCTTTTATTGATTCGATCCTCGTCGAAAGCTCGTGGTCTTCGTAAACTGTAAATTTTTGTCCATATAAATAGTGTTAAAAATGTTTTTTGGCTGATATCACTGCTTAACACTCTTCTCTTTTTTAGTAGTGGAGTAATTTCTTTCGCATTTATTAAGAATGCGAGACATGTAGGCTACAGGATGGCCTGCTCCTGGTTCTTCTTGACTTAAAATAGCACTAAAAGCTAAGTTGGATGCATCGGTAGATAGATTAAATGGTTTGTCGAGATCGACACATGCAAGTACTGGGGCCTCACACAGGGCTAATTTTAATCTTTCAAAGCTCTCTTCCTCAGTCTTAGTCCAATCGAATTTTTGACTTTTCCGTAATAATAGGGTAAAAGGGTCTGCAATTTTAGCATCTTTAATAAATCGTCTATAATATCATGTAAGTCCTAAAAATTCTCGAATTTTCGTACAATTTGTTGGTGTTGGTAAATTTTTAACTCCTTCAAGTTCGGGTTTTACTTCATAATCTTCTATTTTATGTCCTGAATATGTTACTTTAGGAGGTAAAAATTTGCATTTATCTATCTGTAAACTCAACCCCGCATCTGATTGTCTATTTAATAATTTTTTTACATTTATTTTATTTTTTTTTGAAGTTTTTGCACATATTATATCACCTAAATATAAAAATAGTTCTTTGCCTTGTAATTCCAATAATACAGCATCCATGAGTATTTATGGTGTAGCTGGCGCATTGCATAATCCAAATAACATACCTATATACTTGTAATGTCCGTACAGAGTACTGAAAGCTGTTTTATGGCGATCTTCTGGAAATACTTCAATTTGATGAAATCCATTAGCTAGATCGAATTCTGAAAAAAATTTTGACCCACCAATGTGTTCTAATACCTCTGTAATATTAAGAAATGGGAATTGTTAGGGATAGTTTTAGCATTTAATTTTCTGTAATCCATCACAAGACGATGTGTCTTTTCTCCGTTGGATCCTGGCTTTTTAGGGACGATCCACAGCGGACTACTGTACTGGCTAGAAGAACACCTAATGGTTCTTTCTTGTAATAATTCATCGATCTGATCTCTAACTTTCTTGTGTAGAGCAGAAGGGAATTTATATTGTTTAGTAAGAACAGGTTTATCGTCAGTGGTGGATTTATTGTGTTGTACATAAGATTTACGTGGAGCAGCATCACCTTTAATATAAAATAGATGTGAATACTCTTTTACTGTTCGGCAAAGTTGTTTATAGCTTGTCTTATCATGATAATGTCGGCAAATTTTTTCCGTAATGTATCTAATTCTTTTCTCTGTTGTTATGTTGGGAACATCATCACTAAAATCTGAGTCAAGAAAATTTTCTGAATCACCTAGAGAAAAAGGTACGAGATTTTGCGGAGGGATCTCGACTTCTACTGGTTATTCTCTAGTGTTTATGGTCATCGTGAAACAGCGGCCTTTATCGTATATTACTGCTGCTTTGCCTATGAATATACCAGGAGTAGTTTTTATCAAGCGCAGGTATGCTTGACCGTGGCTGTTAGCTTACGTTATAGGAATCTCTATGGGAACTCTCATTCTGGCTGGTATTTTGTGTACACGATTTTGACCAAAGGTTAACCCTATAGGTTTAAAATGTTGAGAAGTTGGAAGAGATTCTTAGTTTTCTTCATTTAAGCTAATATTATCTACAATTCCTTGAAAATTATTTCCATTAATTATACATTCTGTCATTGTATCAAGCAATGCAAGTCCACGTTCTTTGTCGCTTATTGTTACAATTATTTCTATCAATGGAATGGGACTTTTAGGTCTTCTTTAAAGTATCAAGGCCCTTGTATCATAACAAAGCCTTGCCCGTTTTTCAACTAGAAATAAATTTCCTAATATTCTTGTCTTACTGAGGTGTGTTTCTTGTGCTAAGACGTGAAAAACGTGATTTTTATCAACTATGTTTAACGTTACTGTTCCTAATGTTATGATATTTTGAGAAAATAATTTAATAAGAGCAATTCTTATATTATCATTTATGATAACATTTAGTGGTAACGAAGATATTTTAATAGCATTGACGTCTGCTCCTGTATTTATGATAACAGTGTCTTTACTTTTAATTATTTGTAAAATTTTAAGTCTTACTGTCGGTGCATTGCCAATGTTTCTTGCAACGGACACTCGGGTGATTGCACAAATTGGTTCGTCAGTAAACGCTGATTCAGGTCTTTGCTCGCTGCTGCGTCTAGGTGATGAGCACTGTTACCGTTTAAAGGATGGCCTGGTTTGGGAGAATCGGGTCTGAAATTTTGCTGATTATTTAAAGAGTTCGGCCTTGAGCGAAAGTTAGTGTCGTTTTGTGATTAACGTGGTATCTGCTCGTTTTTGCAAGTGCAGGGGTAATTTCCTATTGGAGAAGTAGACGAGTTACCAAATACATACTGCAATAAGCTTGTGTGAAAGGGTCAATTCAAAGAGGCTAATAATTGGTTTTGGTATTGTGTTGGTTGTATGGGCCCGAAATTTTGATGATTTTTCACGATTCGTTCAAAGGCTGGTAAGATTGCGTTTCATTCGAGTTTTGCAATAATTTTACAAATTGATTATTTGAGTTGTTGTTCCGATATTGAAGAGCTGGGTGTGAAACTGTTTTTCCGTCTCAGTTGAACGTAGTCAGAAAAATTTTTGTGTCATTAGGTTTGTAATAATAAGATATATTATCGCGATTGTACATGTTTGGATCATTATAGTCAAGATTTTTTGTTGTTGTAGGGTGTAACTGCTTAGCAAGATATGTATGTGAACTTTTATGGTACATGGTAGCGTGAGTGTTGGGGTATAATATTTTTCCAACATCTTCTGCTTCTAAAGCTACTTGTAAAGCACCAGCAAACGTTTTCAGTACGTTTGACTGATGTTGGCCTTGATTTTATTGGGTAGCCCTCGCATGAATGTTCGCAGATAAATAATCTGAGTTGTGATTTGACCAATCGATCAAAAACTAAACTTGACGCACAAAAATTATGAAAAATATACATAAACTAGAAAATTAAACGTAACTGACTGAATATAACTAAACATTTAGAAAAACCCTGCTATAAAATCTGACACTAAAAGTTTTTCTATTAACACTTCAGTATCAAATTTTATTTTCAATCCATTGTAGCTGTAACCACATTCCTGTATCATCTTAGATCAAGAGATGAAGTCTGAAGGTAGTCAAAAAATATTACCAGCTGTAACTGTCACTGGAATAAAGAAACCTTATAATGCGTAGAGATCGTAAATACTTTCGTACTATTTTATTTTGTTAGGAGTTTTGTTGGTATTTAAAAAGTGCCGTGTTGTTAGTACTATATATCAGCCAGAACCTAGACTGATGAACAGGAAATTAAACTTTGTCCACAAAAAACCATTCGTGGCACGATAAGAATTCATCTTCTACGTGGAAATTGACCTCCAAAAAATAGACCTCTTCCCCACAGAATCAATTGCTGCCAGAACTTTGCCAATCGTTTTTTCACGATAATTTATATTGTGGTGGCAATTTTTAAATTTAGTCAAGGGTCTACATGACATTTCTTTTGTCAGAATTTTAAATCTGCACCCAAAACTGTATTAAAAGTTTTTATTCTTTATTGATTGGGCCCAGTCGCAGCAGGTATAAACTTTTTGGGTTTGGAAATTTTTATGTACCGATGTAACTTGTCGTAGCAAGACTATTTCACGAAGACACTCAGGATCTTCATGACTTTAAGTTTTATTAATGTTTATCAGATTAATGGCAGGTATTATTTTTTACCTTATCTGTACTTAGCTTTTGGTATAAAATACATGAAACCTACCGTCGATGAGTCCCAATTTTTGCGCCAATATCACTCTTTGCAAAAACTTTTTATTCTTCATCTATAACACTTTGTTGCAGCAGGTGAAATTTGTTTTTGTTTGCCAATTTTTGTACTCCAACGTTACTCGTCCTAGTGAGACTACATCACAACAACTCTTCAGATCTCCACAAATTATAAGGTTTTCTAACTTTTATAAGATTCGTTTCAGGTGTTGATTTTTTACTTCATCTGTACGCTAGCTTGTGGTTTAAAATGTTTAGTTACGTAATCAGAGATAAGTAGAGAGATTGCTAACGCCAATACTACAATGCAAGATCACTTTTTTTGCACTGATCGGGGCGATCCGACGTTGTGAGCCGTCGAACCAGGTGCACATTTTTCGAGAGTGCGAGACTCGTATCAAACAGCCAGCGCCTACGAGAAGAATATATATTATATAAGAATATATAAGAATATATATGGAAATAAGCATATAGACACACATTTTGGCGACACGTAGGAGGGGTGTACTGAATGTGTGCCTACGAGAAGAGGAGTGGAAATGTCGACTATGGCTATATAGCTTAGCGCACAGCCAAAGCAAGCGACGACACAAATTTTTCTCTTTTGACTGTAACCAAGTATATGCTGTATATTTAAGTGACTCTTGCTTTCGCTTTTCCTTCAACGTTATCTATCAATTCTATTTAATTAAATTTTAAAACCAAATGCTCATTATTATATGCACAGACTTTTGATTTCAAAAATTTCTTTTTTTATTTTTCNGACTCTTGCTTTCGCTTTTCCTTCAACGTTATCTATCAATTCTATTTAATTAAATTTTAAAACCAAATGCTCATTATTATATGCACAGACTTTTGATTTCAAAACGTTTTTTTCTTATTTTTCTAGTACGTTAATGTTTGTTTTTAAATCCAGCATTATTTTGAAAAAATATTCAGCTTCTTTTTTAAAAACGGCAGTTTAACTACAACCACTGATTTATTATTTTTCCTTATAATTGTTATGAACTGTAGGACAAGCTCCAGAGGTTATCAAAAAACATATGCGACTTCAAGATCCATATTGACCAATGTTCTGATAGCTTAGATGGGTGAGGCTTATGCCACTGCTCGAATTGTTTTGCTATTTTAGGATCGATCCTTACTGTAGGTAGATTGTTTTAAATTTATTTAATGTGACTCATCATTGTGGTTTAATTTTTTAAATTATGTTCAATTTAAATAACAAATAACGTTGCAAACACTTGTTTTTGTATACGTCCAAATAAATATATTTTTAAAAATAATTCTATCAAATGATTTAGTAAGTTGATACTGTTCTTTGGCAAGGCCACTTCGTAATTTCATAATAATCAAATAATTTTTCAGGAGATAAGTATAATTCTTACGTTTAAAAACTTTCAAGAAACTATAAACATCCAATGTAAGAGAGAAAAAATCTGAACCCAATTAAAAATAATTACGTAGTTTCGTTACATATTTGAGTACGTATCAAAAATACGTCGTATCAATACGTAGTGAAAATACATGTTGGTTTGAAAACTTTTGACACCTAATTTTATCACGTATTTTACAGTCATGAAGTATTTCTGTGTAAACAGTAGTTTTAAAATACGATTACAACGTGCATTAGCATGATCGTAATATTGTTATTATCCATGTGGTAACACCAAAACAGGGGGGTTCAAGTATTTTTTCTTGAATTTGAAGAAAGTGGAATCTTTTTTTTTCGAATTTTCTCAATACTACTGAAATTTATGCAATTATTGTTATTTAAATTCGTGTAGAAATAAGGTTCTTTTAAACGAAAGTAGTTGCAAGACGGTCAAATATTAAGCGTCAGAGTTGTATCGATTTTTTGAAGCTACAAAATTGAATTATTGAAAAAATCAATCAATCATCCGGCTCGGTTTTTTTTGCACTTAAGTCGTCTTTCAATGAAAATTGTAACCATTCCTAAGCGTTTATATTTGTCTTAATATAAAATACATTATTAAATCTATTGCAAATCGTTTACACATGAAGAGTGTGAAGTCACGATGTCCTTTCTTTAAATGTCACACAACAGCTTTCCGTATTAACTGTAACGATTAGGGTAGAGCGGGGCACTACTGGCTCCCTAAGATAATTAAATCATTGTACCGAAATTTTTTTTAATTTAATGATCAAAACTATTCAACAATGAAGACAAATACCTAAAAAATACAATTTAAGCCCTCCACGATTATATTAAAATTAAATGTGCATGTCATTAATAAAAATAGAAACCGTTTGAGAACGGGGCATGGGCCGTCATAGAGAGGTATGGTCCGTCATGGGGTGGGGCACATTCAGCCTGAGGATTACCTGTAAAATGATTTCATGCATCTTCTATTTATATGAATTAGAAATTAATTTA
>NW_019379697.1:857107-880833 GCF_000648655.2 Copidosoma floridanum
AAAAAAAAAAAAATATCTGGCTATAGTTGATAATTCAAATTTTTGAATATGCTAACTTTGATTTGTGTTACCTAAATATTTTAGTGCTGAACCAGAGACTGAAATTTTCAAAAAACCTAACGAAATACCTATTGAAAATTAAATCAGTTTACTGTAAAAAAAATCACTTTTCTCTCTTAAAACTTTTGAAGAGGAATTAAATAAAAGCATTAAATAACCGATTCCAAATAGATTTTGTTGCCAATATGCATCAGTATAAGGAAAAATTAGGGTGTCGGAGTTACCCGACGAACGGCACATATCCCGCTCTCCTCTACAGGTCACAAAATTTCTGCACGATATCGTGCAAGATATACTACAAAATATCTTACAACATATTCTATATGAAATTTTATAGTATATTGTGTAAGATTTCTTGCACGATTTCCTGCATGATATTTTATATACACAATACTAAAGAAAATTTTTGGCAACTGAAAAATAAGTACGTATAATTTTTTAACCCTTTGATTTAAAAAACTATTTTTGTGTAATAGGTGTTAGAACAGATAATAGGGGTAAAGGGTATCGTTATTGATAACTTAAGGTAGTGATTGACCCCTGTATAATTTGTATATCTGTATGTAAAGACTCCATTTAAAAATGCATGTGGCGGTCAATCACTATCGGGGGGTCAACAACTGTACCCTTTACCCCTATAGATAGTTGAAAGAAAAAAAAGCATCCTCTTTTCAGTCAGGGGATTTGAGCCTGGTCCTAAAAATCACTAGTGGACTATCCTATCCACTGGGCTGGAGCGAACTTTGGACTTGAGAAACAACTCACGTCCTTAGAAGGTAAATCTGAAACTACCGTTTGTTTTTTCATTTTGTGAATAATACGTACCGCCTTCGTAATTGATTAATTAACATTTCATAAACGTACGTATAACATCATTTGAAATGAAAATTGTAATAAACTATTTTTAACTAGTATTTGACACTATTCAAATCATTAACTTGAGGACGTAATAACATAATTAAATGTAATTTTATATAGTTTTTCCAATTTATTGTAAAATGTATACTTCAATTGCTTGTTACATTTAATTTAGGTTATCTAATTTTTCATAAATATGATAATAATAATGATTCTATTTACCTATTTGTGGTAAAAATAAATTAGGACAATTGTGAAGAAAAATCATATTTATTTTATTTGGCATTTTCGATTATGCAGATTAAGTTTAAACAGCGTCACAAAAAAATTGTCTTAAAGAATTATGTAAAGTGTATTTAGTGCTACAGTTTTGCTGTAATAAAAAGAGCAAACGATTTACAGCTTTAAACGTAAAGAATAAATTTCAGTGAGTTAAAATAATGTTTGTCATGTAAAAGTGTCAATTTTACCTATAATCACTATGACTGTCAGCTAGACCATTGGTTTCAGGCCCAGAGTTGTCAGGATTAAGACACAGATACTCTTAAAATCATTTCTGTTTTTTTTTTCTTAGTTGACTTATCCAGTTATAAATTTTTATTTCCTGAAATACTTTTTTCGTACCTGTGGCTGTGAAGTGGCGCTCAATGTACGTCCACTATGCAAATGTGATTAACTATTTTACGACCACAGAGGTACGAAAAATAGTATACGCACCACGTTTGGAGGTTAAGAAATGGCCTAGATCTTATGTTAACCGCTCTCGGCTCCGTCTCGGTCGTTTATTCTCGTGGAATCTGTGACAATTGTAACCTTGCTCTCAAGGTGCGTAGTATACTAATACATGTCATAGACAGCAATTTTTTTACTTAATGAATGATGGCTTCAGAAGGTATACTTAAGGTCAAAATATTCTTTTACTGCTTTTTCAAGGAAAACTAGTAAATATGAGATTTTTTTAAATAATACAGGGATATCGTTCCCATTAGAAATATAAATGTATATATGTAATGAAGTTTTGATTTTTATTATCATTATAAGCAGTATTATCAGTATTTTTAGGGTACATTTGTGATGTTCAAATTATCTGATGCATCTCGAAAAGTATTATTGTCCCTGTCATGATTCTTATATCTACATTAAAAGCACTGTCAAAATTGTTAAGTGATCGTATATATGTATGTACTTCGTTTGGTAGTAAAAAAAAATCTTAGCGCCATTACATTTTAGATACTCAGGTAAGACTTCTCACATAATTTTAATGATACAAATGGTTGAGATGCAATACTTTTTTATGGTATTTTTATTTTGAAAGTAAGTTTTTTGCTTTTCATAGTGAAAAACTTAATAAACTTTGCATAATAACTGAGATTTTTTTTTTGTTACTTTCATTTAACTTGCATTAGTAAAAATGTAAAGTAAACCAAAAACAATACTTCTTTACTATATTTAAAGGTTTGGACAAGGTGAAATCAATCTTACGAGTTAAAATAAGTAGTCAAATAACTATAACATAAATATTATAATCCCCATTATATATATGTAACACAAATTTTAATAAAGTTTCTGAATTATGAAGTCATTCTATATCGGAATGTAATAGTTGGATGTCTAATATACCTGCTCACTAAATGTTTCCAATCATTTAACGTTCTTATTGTTTTACGACTACTTTCAAAAATATAACGTTTAATGAGTCAAAGGATATGTGGAAGCTTTATTTTATATACTGATGACACAACTTGCCAGGCTCTACTTATTGGTTTTGTGTGTTACTAGTGTACTAAATTTTGTATATGTAAGCATTATGAAAATCGATAATCCCTCACAGCTCCATTAAATAAGCAGTGACGAGGTTATTATTTCTTAAAATTGGCAACACATTCGTTTTTAAATGTTAACTGTTTATGGTCATTAAATGAAACTTGGTAATCTTTTTTACTTTTCACTCATTCATAGTTATATATGTTAGATTTAATTATTTAAATTTGGAAGTGTATAAGGACAGGGTTATGAAAACAATACAATGCTTCCTGAAATATAAAGTAAACGTAATCAACATTATAAAACTGAGAGGATACCTGAATCAAATACATAATAACTATTTAGACAAACGAGACATATTTGTACGTACGAGGTAGTTGTACGCTGGAATTTTAATATAACAAGAGTATAAATGACAACCTCTGTATATGGTTGTGTATTTTGAAGTATAAGTTCACAAAAATAGTAATAAATAGAACCCTAAAAATTATGTTATCAGTGTATATAACAAGGCTGCTGCATATTTTTTGATTCGCCATAAGTCATGTTTTTTGGCAATAGTCAGAAAAGAAAAAAGCACTTAATGGTATTGGTATATTCTAGTGAGCATTTACATTAAACATTCATTCCGACTGAAAATGCTTATAATACAGAAGCTTTGTTAAAATTTTCATGATANTAGAATAGAGACTCTAATAAATATGTTAGAGTTATCTGGCTACTCATTCCAACTTGTAAGATCGATTTCACCTTATCAATCTAATAATACAAAAACAATTATTGTGTTTATATCAAGCACCACTCTTTGCAGAAGTAATAATACGTTAACAAAGTATAGGTATAATATAATCAACATGTCATAGTAGTTAAAATTTTTACAAAAGTTTATGTACGTTAAATTTTACCGTGAAACACATAACTTGATATTTTAAAACAGATATTATGACTTAGCAAGTATAAAGTATATTTTCTTAGTCGTGATACTGTGCGTACTTTTTATTTGTTGACGTTTAACCACAAATTTTGTATTAGCATATAACTAATGTTATTTAAGTTTATGTGTGAATAAATAAGTCCTTTAAAAATAATACTGCAATAATGTAAGAAAACAAAAATTGTGATACGAAAAAATTAGACAGTAAAAAAACTTAAATATAATATGTAATCATTGTTTTGAACGGTAAAGTATTGTAAATAAGCAAGTAAGAACTATTAAAATGTACAAGAGTTATAAACCCGATTGAGTGTACTTAAACATTGTTATTACAACAGGATTGTAACGAAATTGGAGATTGAAATGCGTTCAGATAAGACTTAAGCGCAAACAGTTATATTTTTGTACAATATTGAGTTAATTGTATTTGACTCTCTCCCCAAATGTAGAGATTTTTGGATATATTTCTTTGTTTTTATAAGTTTTAATCGCATTAAAACTTGAAAGGAGTAGTGTAGGGAGTCACCCCCACTCCACATAAGCGAGAAAAAGGAGAGAGCGAATAAGCTGAAAGCTTGGCACAGTTAGTACACCTGTAGCCACTGACCAAGTCGGTCAGACTACAGCACAATAAACTAGTTCACACAACTAAAGTATATCTCTCTTGGTCCAGATCATTCCTGTCTTCCTCCAGGACAATAGTATCCCTATGGTGCCATATAAATAGTAGGCTAGTAGCCCCTACACCGATGCAGAGGTTGCGCCCACTGTTATGTTAATAACAGATACAGAATGCTATAACATGCTATAGAAGTTGAAATTTTTCCAAAAGTTTTCGAAAGTTGGCAAACGTGCATAAAGGAAAAGAGAAAAATTAAATTAATAAATTTTATGTAATCTTTTTTTTGATTAAACTAAGTTATCACAACAAACTTTTCATTGATTACCATTAGTAAAAATAAATATTTGACGTTACTTATTGTAAAATGTAGAACTTGCCTAACCTTTTACTTTTGTTAAATGCAGTTCTTGTGGTTACTATCATTCTATTTTCTGGGGCGCGAGTAGCAAATAAACTGACACACGAAGGTATCCGAGTTAAGGTGCCCCTAGATTATTAGACGGGCGTAAGATGATAAGTATTTTAATATGGCTAGGTTCGAAAATTATCGTTCTATACCTGAATCGTTCATTCTGCTAGTAGTGCATTTGGAACTGAATACGGAATAAAACAGCTATGTAGTAATAGCCTTATACATTTGTCGCATGAGTTTTCCTCAAATAATAATTTTTAATAGAATATTTATTAAGTAACGACTTACATTGATAAATGAATTTTTATTTTTTATTCTATTTTATATTAAATTTATTCTCTCAACGATGAAACTTTGAGACTTTTGTAATAGTCAAATTTAACGAAAGTCATCACCCAATAAAGCTGACTGTGTACTTTGCGGTTCTTGGAAGTATCAAGTGACAACCGCAACGAGCCGCTAAGCCTAAACACATGAAGTCAGCAAGTACCAGCCCCATATCATGTGCAATGATGGAGACGCTTATTTGAATTCTTGTTAATTATTCAGTGGAACAACAAACAATTTCAAGATCATGAAAAATTAAATGTTTACTATGCAGCTCTGCAAACTTTTTACAAACACAATAGATAAGCCATTATAAAGATAGAAGGCGCACTCTGATTATCTGTCCCCAATAGCATAGCTAAAAAAAATTAACAACGGCCGAGCACTGAATAATCAATAAGAAATATTTCACATGACTTCAACAACATCGAAGTCCCCTGAAATTTGAATTATAAGTTGCAAAATTAACCGTCCTCTTGGAGCTGCGACACCAACAAAAGAGAACGAATAATAATGTATATGTATGAGAAAATCCAATCCGAATTTTCCTTTACGCGTTCCAAAAAAACATAAATTTTTTGTCAAGGCATACCTTTGAAATGAATTTTTTCTTGTTCTATGTACCCTCAATAACAAGGGAGAAATCGTGTATATGAACTTTCGGCTTTGTGACATAGTTTTTCCCGACACAGAAGATTATAAAATTCATTTTTTGGAAAATTCTGTGTGAGCAGGGACTTGTACTGCCTTATTAAACCAGCTTCTCGTTTCAACTCTGTACAACATCAAGTGCCTTTTTTGTAAGAAATCTGTATTGATAATTAATCTTGACTTTATTCCACAAGAGAACCTANCTGAAAAATATGCAAATAACTTCCATTGTATTCGAGTTAAAAAAACATTACAATGAAATTTTATGTTGATAGTTTATCATCTTACATTAAATATTATACATAACATTAAAAATATCATAATAAATAACTACAGATTATAAATAATTCATTAATCAGACATCACAGTCATTTCCTTGTAGTCCGGTAGTTAAAGCACAAAAAATAAAAATTTCTGCCACCTGGAAGGAAATCATTTTAATCGCTTACAAATATAGTCTAATTGTTGGAAAAAATATTTTTGTCCAACAAAAGCGTCGACTTCAATTGTTGTTAAACAAATGTTATAAACAAATTAACATATGTAACGATTGTTCACAAATTATTGAATTTTAAGATGAGAAAATTTCTTCTTTTGTTTTACAGATAGTCTGCTGTTAATATTTACAAATTGTTTACACACACACGGATGAATACATATTTCAATAATCAATAAGTACCTAAACTTTAACGCCTGTGAGTGGTAGGTAAGTAATGAATGACATGCATTAATGCACCAACGGTGATGCCTGTAAAATAAAAAAAATCGATTTCATTATATATGTACTACAATAAAGATTTACAAATGATTTTTTTACAAAAATTTTTTTTAATTAATAATTTCAGAAATTATGGAACAGTCGTAAAAACGCTGATTTGTTTATAACATTTGCTAAGAGCATCGTATCAAAATCAATTTTTTTTCAAATACGTAGAAGACTATTTATTTTTGTAAGAAATAAATTGCGTTTTACTATACCTAAAATTAACGAAGTTGTAAGCATTTATTTGATTGCAAAAACTATTGTTCAAAAAAGGAGTTAAAATTAAAAAAAAGAAATTCTTTCTTTAGCGTTGACGTTCTTTATGTTCTTGATAAAATCCCGTAGGAATTTTGGGTCTAACTTATTTTTACGCTTTGAGCGAGCTAATGAATTTTTGAATGAACAATTTAATTTTGATGTCATTTTTTAAAATAAACAAAAAGCTTGTGCACGGTTAAATATGCTTATGATAGGTACTTAATTCCAAATTTTCAATCATTTTTATCAGTAAATAAAGACTTTAAATTCATGNCTGAACACTGCAAAAAACAAATTTTTAAAAAATCTAAAAAACTTTAATCGATAAAAAATTTTATCACAAACAATTTTGCTCCGATACTTTTTTCAATCAGACCAACATAATGGAAGTTATGAGCTTATATGTTAAAAACATTCGATTTAATTTCACAATTTGTTAAATAACAATTAAAGTCGACGATTTTGTTAGACAAAAATATTTTTTCCAATAATAAGACTATATTTTTAAGCAATTAAAATGATTTCCTTCCAGGTGGCAGAAATTTTCTTATCCACCGTTTTTTTGTGCTTTAACTACCAGACTACAAGGAAATGACTGTGATGTCTGATTAATGAATTATTTATAATCTGTAGTTATTTCTTATGACATTTTTAATGTTATGTATAATATTTCATGTCAGATGATTAACTGTCAACATAAAATTTAATAGTAATGTTTTTTTTAACTCGAACACAATGAAAGTTATTTGCATAGTTTTCAGTTGATACTATATTATTAGCATCACTTTCTTAATAATTAGGTTCTCTTGTGGAATAAAGTCTAGGTTGATTATCAAGACAGATTTCTTACAAAAAAGGCACTTGATGTTGTACAGAGTTGAAACGAGAAGCTGGTTTAATAAGGCAGTATATGTCCTTGCTCACAATTACTAGTTCTAATAATATTAAAAGCAGCAATACTGCAGAACCACATAGAATTTAACCTGCAGAAGAAAAAGATATATTAACACATATGTTTAACGAAGCCTAATACTTTTTCCTTTTCCTTTTCCCAATATACAAATTTACCAATAGTTCGACAGTCTGCTGGTCCCACGGCCCGTCAGTGAGCGTGATACTCAATTCCACAAACATCCAGCTTTTACTGGATAATAAAGTTAAATAAATATGATTAATTATTTAACGAAAAATTAGTAGCAATCGTGATTGGATCCCTAACTATTTGTTTGCTTACTATGTATCCTCTTAGTTCTATTTTGAACAAACAATAAACACCTATCAAAGAAGTACGTTTATGGATGCCGTGTATTACTGCATACAAAGCAGTGTCCGCGGACGTGTATAAACTGAACCTTTGCGAAGGGCATTATATGTGCGGTATTTTGTTATAATTAAAAAAAATGAATAACTAAATAAATAATAATTTATCAATTAATTAACGGAAAAATAAATAAGAAAAGCTTACTGTTATTAAACTAAAAAAAAGTGAAAAATAAGACAACATTGTGTATTAAATAATAGTAGGAAAATAAAAATTAGTGATATCTTATACTACATACACAGATACACACTTACGAGACACAAAAAATATTCTATTCTTATCCTGAACCTGCTAACCAGAGCGGTTCATCCCTTTAGTCCTGGTTGAGTAGCTGATATTCTATACCCAAGATCTGCTAACTAGAGCGGTCTTTCTATTCCTACCCTGAATTTGGTAACCAGTGCGGTTCATCCTCATTAGTCCTGCTAAAATAGTGGGCACTCTTAACCCTAGATCCGCTTTTTCAAGCGATCTATCAAAATAACAAATACATGTGTACAAACATATTTGCACTTAATATTGTTAGTTGTAGAAGTATAATTCTTTAAGATGGAGTAAGGATTTTATATAATCTAATAATCTCACTTATATACACACAATTGCTCAATTAATTTTCATGAAACGATATTAAACGAAACCCCCAACACATAATTTTGCGAGTAATAAAAAAAATAAGAGAAATGGTAAGAAATTGTTTATGCACGAGCTCATCAGGGAGAAAAATGTCCTAGGAAAAACGTTGGAATTAATTAATGATCAAAGAAAAAATTGTCATAATTTCCACAAATTAAACACTGAATTATTGGAAAGTAAAGTCAATGATTTTAAAGCAGAAATCTCCAAACAATTCAACAATTCAATTGTCTTCGCGGAAAGGGAACTCTCAAAATCAATAAAAAGTAAAAGTCTGGAAATTTACTAATAACTCAAAACTTACCATAATTTCCCCTCGCCTTTATCATAATTCGTAGGCACATAAATTATGCGTTGTGCATACAATGCGACACTTATATAAGTGTATCGAAATTATCCATCGTATTAGGTCGCAGTACATATATTTTTAGGGATGTATAACCGTAGTTAATAAAATAAAAAGTGAGACAACTATACTTAAGGAAAATCAGTGTTGGGTCCGTCAGATTACTTTTAGATGCCTATAGATATAGGCGCGCCTCAGTATACAGTGTCCGAGGAAAACTCTCTCTCTTATATAAAGTCAGAGAGACTATCTGTAGAATTGGAGTTGATGTATACGATGGACTGCACGTAGCAGCGAATATAGTTGTAGTGTGCAGCTTTCGTATTCTGCCTGGTATTAAAGCACGCACTATTGGCTATAACGGACTATCAAGTATATGTACTTCTATACATAATACACGAAATCCGCGCCCCTAGCGTATTTACACATAATAAATTCATATAAGACCCAGGCACAGTAAATAAACAGAACCAAACACCTCGTATAAGCAAGCAAATGAGTACTGTATTGATACATATAGTATAGTTGGCATTACAGCGTCAGCACCTGTATTGTCACAGTCACATAAGTGAATAGAAATACAAACACAGATCCACACACTGTTAACAATTTGTATGCTAGCCAGTGGTCGAGAGTAGTTACAGCGATAGTGTATTTGAGCGCGCTAGAAGGCGAATACTTTCATTCAACGCAGAGAGAATTTTAAATCATGTCCTGCATCATAGTGACGAAGCAATTAGAATATATCGCTGCACATGCCATATTAGAAGTCCCTGCGCCGTATATTCCCTTGCTTAAAACAGAAGATACCGTACAAGCGCGCTTGATTACACTCTCTCACTTTAGTTTCTGGGTATACACATAGTACACTTATCGTTCCGTTGGTAGGAGTATACCTATAAAAAATCAAAGCATACTCGTTGCACATGCATGTGCCAAACAAACATTCACATTAGAGACATATACATACACACACGCAAACAAAGTTACATGTTTAAGTTGGACAGCCTATTGTAAGTTGAGTAAGCAATAATACCATAGCAGAAATGTGGCCTTAGATTTAATTGAGGATGCTTTTTTCAATAGAATGAATGAAAGTAATGTGAGGATCGTAGTAAAAAAACAATAAAAAAATAATTTTTACTAATATTGACTAAATATTGAATTGGTTATGTTTTTCGTATTTTTCATTAAATTTTAACTTGGGATTCATTTTATCATAACTATTTGAATCAATAGGCTTTTACAAAGGATGAACTTGGAAAACCCATGATACCCCAAACATCGAATCATAATAACAGACTAGCTCCAGTTGTACCATAACCAAATCATTGAATAAGGTAAGCCGTACCTACGCCGAATTTCGTCATGCCTTGTAATATGGCAGTGCCACCTTATAGGGTGCAATGATTTATATTTATTCGTTTTAAAGTTCATATTGAAGCAAAATGCAACAAAAATAAAAAATCGATGAATAATAAAGCAAGTGAGGCGATTGTTTTGCTTGAAAAATTATAAGGTCGCTAATCACGCATACCACGTTAGTGAGAGTCTCTGAGTCACCAAGAGACCATGGTAAATGCTAGATAGTATCTACTGGAGTTGCAGAACCATGCCAAATATAGATAATTTATTGTGGGGTTTGTAGGGTAGCTTATCACGAATATCATAACACTGAGTGTCTTCAGGGTATCTGAAGCTCAGGGTAGACAATACCCATGCCATATCCTAGAGCTGCAGAACAATGCCCGATGTACATACTTTTACGTAGGGTTTTAAGCTCACTGATCACAAATACCACACCAGTAAGTGTCTTTGATGACAAATTCAAAAGTCTCTGTTGTTTCACGTTCATTTGTCGTGCGACCATTCGGAGAAACTGTCTGTTTTTTTTAATACGCTGATAATGACGTCTTAGGCGGCACTTAAGCAGCAGCACTTGGGCAGTACTTAGGCAGCACTTGGGAGGTACTGGGGTAGAACTTTACAAACGATACCTTGGCAGCACTACGGGGGCACTTAGGCAGCAGTAGTTTTGTGGCACTAGGGCAGGACTTAAGCCGAATTTAGGCAGCTCTTAAGTGGTGGTACATGCGTAGTTCTTTGGTCGCTCTTGGGCGTTACGTTAACAGATCTGAAGCGGCAGTACTCTAGCAGCACTTGGGCGGTACTTGGGCAGCACTTAAGTTGCGGCACTTTGGTAGTACTTTGCCGGCACTCGGGCAGTACATAGGTGGCACATAAGCGATACTTTGGGTGATACGTTGCCAGCACTCGCATGATACTTATGTGGCACATGGGCGGCACTTGAGTGGTACTTGAGAAGTGGCACTTTGATGGTCCTTGGGTAGCACATGGGCTGCACTTCAGAGGCACTTAAGCAGCGGCACTTGTGCAGTACTTAGGCGGCACTTGGGCGGTACTAGGGCGGAACTATACAAACTTCCGAAGTGTTGAAGTACTGCTGCCTTAGTTCCGCTAAAGTAATGCCTAAGTGCCACCAAAGAACCGTGCTTACGCCACCACTTAAGAGCTGCCTAATTTCGTCTAAAGTCTCGCCCTCGTGCCGCAAAAGTACTGATGCCTAAGTGCCCCCGAAGTGCTACCAAAGTACCACTGGTGAAGTTCTGCCTAAGTACTGCCAAAGTACCGCCTTAGTACTGCCCAAGTGCCGTTACTCAAGTGCCGCTCAAGAACTGCCCATATGCCACTCAAGTACCACCCGAGTGGCGGCAATGGACCACCCAAGTGCTGCCACTTAAGTGTTACTCAAGTACCGCCCAAGTACTGGCGAAGTGCTGCTGCTTTAGAACTGCTAAAATAACGCTCAAGTGCTACCAAGAATCCGCGCATGTGGCGCTACGTAAGTGCTGCCTAAATCGGGCCATAGTACTGATCTAGTGCCACAAAAGTACCGCTGCCTAAGTGCCCACAATTTGCTGCCACAGTTTTGCTGTTAAAGTTCATCGCAGTACTACCCAAGTGCCGCTAAGAACCGCACAAGTACCTCTGCTTAAATGCCTTACAAATGCCACCCATGTGCCACCCAAGAACCTTCTTAGTGCTGCTGCTCAAAAGCCGCCCAAGTACCACTCACTAAGTACTGCTACCTATGTACTGCCCGAGTGCCGGCAAAGTACTACCAAAGTGCCGCCACTTAAAAGCTGCCCAAGTACCGCCCAAGTGCTGCTGAAGTACTGCCGCTTCAGATCTGTTAATGTAACGCCCAAGAGCGACCATAGGACCGTGCATGTGCCGCCACTCAAGAGCTGCCTAAATTTGGTCAAAGTCTCGCCGTAGTACCGCAAAACTACTGTTGCTTAAATGCCCCCGAAGTGCGGCCAAAGGATTATTTGTACAGTTCCACTCCAGTACTACCCAAGTGCCGCCTGAGTTCTGCCCAAGTGCCGCTGCTTAAGTGCCGCCCAAGTACCTTCCAAGCACTAACGAAGTACTGCTGCTTCAGTTCTGCTAAAGTAACGCCCAAGTTTGACCATAGAACTGCGCATATGTCGCCACTTAAAAGCTGCCCAAATTCGCCCAAAGTCTCACCCTAGTGCTGCTAAAGTATCTATGCCTAAGTTCCCCAAGGTGCTGCCAAAGTACTGTTTGTATAGTTTTGTCCCAATAACCCTCAAGTGCTGCCTAAGTACTGGCCAAGTGCCATTGTTCAAATGCCTCCTAAGTTTTGCCCATGAAAGTGATTCCAGCTATAGCAGAGGAAGCAGAAACCGCAACATCTTATCAGCCACGAACACATTCGTGTAGATTAAGGAACCACTGAAAATTACTCTATAAAGCAATAGAGAACTCTGAAGCAGCAGTAACAGCAATCAGTGATAGATGTAAGTTATTTATCAGTAATATAATTAACATCAAAATCTTGTTAAAGTGATCTGAATGGAATGTATCTAAGAGAATAACCATTTTGAATTGTTTGAATGAATGAATTAAAAATATACCATTAATTAAAATCATCCATACTGTTTAAATAATTATTTTTACTTGACCAAAAAGAATAAATAAAGCTCACTAGCTGGGTCCTAAGAGATCCACGAATAACACTTAAATAAAACGGTTAAGACCATACTTGAAACAAGTCTAGTTATAACACCAACAAACATAAGGTTGTCAGTACCAGAAGGAAAAAATCGTTTTATAACACTCATGCTTCATAATGACGCCGCCACAAACCTGATTCAATTAGACCAGTTTTACCCATATTCATGCGTAGAGACTAGTGAAATTATTAATCTTACCGGAATTAAACCCCACTCAGTTTTAACTAAAGGAACAGCGTATATAACTATACAAGGAAAATCTACAATTTTTCACGTGATACCTAACGATTTTTCCATCAAAGATGGCAATCTATTGGGTTTAAATTTTTGTAAAGAATGACGAGCCACATTATCATATTATAATGATGTTTTAGTATTAGATGATCACGTAATGAACCGTATTCCTTATTTAAAAACTCTTGAAGAAATAGAGCAATCGAAAAGGGTTGAAAAGCAACATAAAGCAATAAAACTTAAGAAACAAGAGCAGAAAAAACAAGTTTTAGCTACTACTCTTAATACGAACAAAGAAGTGGATTTTTCTAGAAATAAAATTGACCAACAAAAATTTTATGACGAATACATCATAGGTCAGCCCGATAGGTCAAATATACCTGAACACCAAATATTTGGAGTTATAAAAGCTTATACGTACTTTCGAGATGAAGATGACATTAATTTTATCAGAGAGGAGTGGTAATTTCAATAAGCTTGCTAGTAATAAAACTGATTTAAGTGGGATATACAGTGAAAATAATAAATTAAACGATCACGATACACTCCAACCCCATGTCATTGAACAGAGTAAAAATACTCTTAGTGTGGAACAAGAAAAATACTAATAAATGAACTAAAAATACAATCAAGGCTTGAACATGTCAAGTAGTAAGAATTAATTTAATTAACACTAGTTTAATTGAAGGATACTTATTACGAGTCGACATAGAGCGTTTTGACGCATAGTTAGGACAAGAAATAGTAAGAAATGAGAACGGTCAGTGTAATAATGTGGCGATTAATATTAATGAGGATGATGTTATAATTGAAATAGATCAAAGAGAAATTCTACCCTTCGAATATAATGCACCTCATATGAATCCTAATACTAGTAGCGAATATGAGAGACCAGTTATCAAAAATACAGAAGATAGAATAAGAGACCTTAAATAACGTGTACGTACCGATCACTTAAATCTAGAAGAACAAGACCAAATTCATCGATTGCCAAATTCATCGGCCACCAGAAGCAAAAGTGGTAGCTAACAGTTTAAATGCAGCGCCAACGCTACAGAAGCTACTGGATTTACTACCTTATTTATCGGATAATGTGAGGTATCAGGAAAATCAACCATCAGTAAACAAAGATTAAATGTCCATCAAGCGACATCTGCCGATATCTGGACCAGTACGTTCTAAATTAGATAAAAATACCACGATCAAGGCATGTGACCAAAATGAAGAAATACCTATTCTTTACTTTGTACGAGTAAAACGTACAAATAGGGAAATTCATATCCTACTAAAAAAACCTTATAGTACTAATTACCTGACGGATTTTTTCGAATATTTTCCAACGAACCTCAAGACATAAAAAACATAGTACCTGTCCATATCAATTATGGTACGGAATATGAAGCTCAGACAATGCGAAAGATAGTTGTACATTGTATTACAACCCAACAAAAGGAGCCTAACGCCATTGCCAACACAACAACAATCAGAACTACAACGAATATTCCACTAGTTGTAGACACTTCTGGCAGCATGACTGAAAAAGTACCACCAAGGCTAATGAAGAAAGTACCAGTCGTAATTACGACCAACAAGCGGATCAAATATTTGATGACTTTTGGACCACTCAATAATATTTGTAAGAAGAGATTAGATATTAGAGATAATCGAAAGGATTTATACGTGGCATTTGCTACGTATTGCATCGAATGTGTAAACATTAGGGTGTGTAACGAACTTCAAGATCATAGAGTTTAGTATGCCAACAATAAAAGGATACCCAACCAAGAAGAAGGCACAACAATACATTTAACATGCGGAAATCATGTATACAAAGGCGATTCGTGCGAATTGAATATTATATTGTGTAATATCCAATTAAAAATGGAAATGAAATGCAACATTTGTGATAAAAATGTCAGCCTCCTCAAATATGACTGGTACCACGATCTGTGTTGTAGAACAGGGCACGACACCAACCTCGAACGTTTCCTTTTAACGAAAGTATGAAGATACTTTAACTATTAACTAACACAACTATCATCAAACCTATTCCCATCATTTTACCATGCAATTCTCGAACCATCGACCCAATGCGAATCATATTTTCAAGAATTTCAAGAAACCACCTCATAACTCGAATAACCCATAGCACAGGGTTCCTGTTCAATGGACTGCACTATCCTGAAGTTCTTCAGAATCTCTTTTAGCATGAGCCGCAAAGTCAAATTGGCAAAGGCCTCGTCTCAAGACTGTGCTCTCCTTTTATAATGACACGCGTGCGAATCGAAATGTTTTGAGAAAGGTACAACGACCTGCTTTGATAAAACATATAAATAATAGTGATCCTGATTCAGTAGTATCATCGCATCAAACATCTTAAAAAAACAAATTTCAAATGGGATGATATAAAATATTAGAAAACGAACACAATATAAACAAAAAGGAAGCTTTTTATAATTAAAGTCATACGTACAAGAGATTTTTCAAATCGTACGTTTCAAGTCTCATAAGCACATACACAAATACAGCTACACGTATTTATCGAGGCAGGTAATTCTCTTTCAAGTAAGGTCTTTAAGGTTAGGTTTAAGACTTCTTAAAATTGTACCTTTCCTGCAATATTTTGATTCGTACGCGCGTGGTTATAAAGGGAGAGCACGGTTTTCTGGCGAGATCTTTGCCAATTTGACTTGCATGAGAGTTGTACTCGATACGTGCAATAAATTTCTTCACGGTTTAATCATAAGGTAATCCGCTGTACATACATACTCGTTTTTTGTTTTGCTTGTATGAGTCAGACTTCCTTAAACTACCATACTTGTCAGATATTTGTTTTAATCTTGCTTTTTATTACTTATTATTAGTTATTTTAGAGGTATTTACGTATTTAAACACTTTTATTTGACCACTTAAAATCTCAACTTACAAATACTTTCATGTAGTAGTACATTTACATCAGTATTTCATAATCTGTCATAACCTATTATCTTTCATGATCTACTTTGACTCACTTTCATTAGACTTCTTAAAATTAAAGATTATAGATGTGTTACTATTACAACCTTAATTTTAAGTTAAACAAATTACAAGTGTTTTAGGGAACTTTCACATCCTTTTCTATTAAAATCTTATAATAGTAAAAAATGTATAACGAAGCAAAAATATATAATAGGCCATACAATAGATTTCAGAAACTTATTACATGAAATCTTATTTTTTATACCCTATGTAGTCCTCCTTCTTTGAATGCTAACAAAATTATATAATCCTTACAACACGTGAAAATAGATGATGCAAATAAACATTTAACGGAACGGAATCCAAGCCTGCATGACAACTAAAAGAAAAATCTATTTCTTATCATACGTTGACTAAAAAAATTATACAATGCTATCCTTGATGTTACACAACCGATGTTCTTAGTTTAAGTCGTCTATAGGAGTCTTATATCTTATAATCCTATATACTGTTTATTATATCAGATTGATCAGTCTTATCATTTTTGGTGGCATTCTGGATGGAGTCTTTCTAAGCTCGTTTTTGAAGCGACGCTTTTTATAAAACGTTCGGGATCTCGGCTTTGGAAGTGACTTTCTTAAAAACTCACATAATTTTGCGACATGGCCACGTGGTCACTCTCTCTTAACTCTAGTGGCTATGAATTGTACCTATACATATACGATACAGTGCTACTGGTGCTTGTTGGCGAGCAGCTCGTCGAGCTGGCCTCTATACTATATATATGATATACTTACCTTTATAATTCAGCTGATACGTGCAAACATCTATACATATGTATGAAGCAACAGCTACTGCAGTTATTGCTTATTCTTACTGGCAACACATCTATATATACACGGAGAGAAATTTGTAGAAATAATAAAATAAAATATCCTGATGTATCGTCAAACGCGTGCATACACATACAATCACATGTAAATGTATCCGTAGCACCTGCAGGTATATACATGTATAATAGAGTGTGTTGCCGTACAGCGTCAGCTTGACCGCGTGGAAGTAGACAGAGCTCAGTTCAGCTACACAACTATATATCCACATAGCGGTTCTTCCTTACTGCACATAAGGTAAATGTCCCTATTCGTGGAACGTGTCCCTATTTATGAAACATCTATTAATTTGTTATGCAATGTATTTGATAACAAAATTGTGGTAATTGTATATTTTATTCATCATCATGAATTCACAAGAAAAGTTTTATTATACATACGACAAATGACCAATCCCAAAGATAATTCCACAAATAGGCAAAAAACAAGTAAACGTTGAAATTATTTTTGTAAAATACAATAGTGTTATACAAGTGATGAAACTTTTAGTGTCTTAAAAAATAATGCTGAATTTATGTTTTTAAAAAATATTAATTAACAGGGACATAATTCTAAAACAATAGGTACAATGCTTCATATTTATGTACATTTTGGTCTTGTAATTTTTTTATGAACAGAGTAATTAAACAATTAAAAAACAATATTAAAGCATTAGAATAATAGCGGTAAACTTATAGTGCGCGGGTAAAAACCAAAATTTCGACCATTTAAGGTCACAATTAGGAAAAAAAATTTGTAAAAACAAGTATGATAAAATTTGTGGTCAAAATAGGGACATTTACTATACTGAAGTCTGCTATACAGATTTCTCTCCGTGTATCTTCTATCAGCTAATTATTTTTTTTATTTTATCATTAGATGGGTGTGTGTATGCACGCGTATGCTTTGGCATATATATATATATGCATGTAAATGTGTGTGTGTGTGTGTGTGTATCTACATACAATATTAGTACTATTTATGTTGGATAATATTTTGCTGACACATATATGAGGCAGCTTCGCTTCTGTCAGGAGTCCCGAGCCCCTCACGCTTGGTTTTTTTAGTTAATGACAGAATCTATCTCCTTAGATTTTGATAACTTTTTTTATCAATTTTGACATTTTCAATGTCCAAAACTGCTGTGGATTTCAGAGATAAGCATACGTACTCTGAAGTTATGGTTGGGTCTAAAGAAAACTTATCATTAATAATGTTACAATACGTGGAATGGAATCTGTAACTTGTTATTACTTTTTATTATAGGTGTAGGTACCGTGTGATGAATGGCTGCCACGTTTCAGCCATTTCACTGTATATAAATATAGTTATTTTGTATAAGTACACTGAGAAAAATGTTAGACTAAAAGAGCTTAAAGGCGCGTGTTGTTAGATTCCGCAGCAACGTCAAACTTTGTAAGTGCGTACCATAAGACTCTCTGAGTTCAATGTTTGTATTCGTAAAGCTTGATGCAGTGCCAAGCTCTGAGAGTTTGAAGCATCACGTAGAACAAGTCTAAGGGTTTGGACACTCTCATGACAATCTCGAGGCTCGTGGCTTAATGATAAATATAAGTATCCATGTACATGCGCTGATACCTGATGCAGGCAGTAGAGACTGAGAGAAGTTGAGAAAAGGCGGAATATATACCTTTTTTTATATTTTAAAACTATTTATGAGAATAATGTCCAATAGGCTTTACATTGCTGTGCTACTCTGCATGTTTATGCTATCATCATTGGCATATGAAGAAACTGCTTCAGATTTAATATGATCAATCACTTTTACAATAATGGGGACCTTATTTTACATAGCTTCTAAACCATCAGACCACTGTTGGAAATACGCACATGAGCAATGGGTTTTTCAAAGGTGCGAGCCAAGTACGATATTAGCCCATAATTTTTCTAAAGTATCTTTAATGGATCAAAAACATATATTTAGTAAAGTTGTTACTGCACAGAGTTGCTAAGAATTCGTTATACGTTCTCCTGCTCCGATTTGGCAATTCTCTGGAATTTTTTGCAGAAGTATCGCTTACATTGCTTGCTTGATATGCGTTGCTGTATTACTGCACATACAAACATTTTATGAAGCATGGTATGTATATATTATTCTTCCCAGATCGATATTCAACACTAAAGAAGTATCAATACATTACAGTACTTATAAACTTACACTGCTGCATATATTTAACAAAAACTTTTTCATAGAAAACTTACGCACCCTATTTTATCCTTAATATACATTGCCAAACGTTGTCTCTAGAAAAAAAATCAATCTCAGCACTATACAGTTAAGTCTAATGTTAAAAAGGCACTCAGTCCTCAGAGACTATATTGTTACCAGGAAGATATGAATACATTTCAATTCCTTAAACTACATAAACGTCCACTCTTCTACTAACAAGACGAACAACATCAACTATAAAAACTGGATGATTTGCCAAGGACATGAGGCTCATAAGCATCTGATCAAATAACCTGTACCATGCATGTCGTCCTGGGTGACACATCATCAATACCAAGTAACGAGGCATGTGTTCTCGCAACAGCAAGATCACTCTGATGAAAATAAACAAGTTATTCTGAGTGACTGTAACATCACCAGAAAACAAAATTATTTAAAAGTCTCAAAGTGCCTCTCTACATAAGTATATGCTAGTGGAGTTTCATCTCCCTGCGTGCTTTGCCCACCAACCCCCCCCAAACAAATTGTAAGTTTAAGTTCAAAACTTTTTTGGACAGATTCTTTTTTGATTTTTTGTTATCCCACTTACTACTTCTATATTATTTTATTTATAATTATTTTAAATTACACATTCTAAAAATTTTATTAAAATAGTATTTTTCATTTTTTTTTGATTTCGTTAAATAAAACTTTATGACGTTATGTAAACCTAATTTAAAACAAATTATAATCATTTTTTAATAAATTTCTAAATTTAAGCAAATAAAAATTATTGTGTTAATGAATTTTACAAAATAGAATTTTTTAAAAGCTTACACAATAAACATTCTTTAATATAATTGTTAGGCAGGACCAAAGAATAGGAATACCTTATAATTCCGTCAGAACAAAAAGTGTTACTATTTATAAATCATCTATTTTTAGTGTAAAAAAATTTCTCTCATAGTGTCAAGAAGATCTGAGTAGGTCACATACTGAATGTGTAAAAGTATGTATGTATCTCGTCAAGTTTTTCGACTAACTCAAATAATGATGATCCAAATGAGTGCAGCGTTCTGAGACAAAAAAATAGGTTTTCAGCCATATCTTTTTTTACATACCATTCACATGTTCGCGTTTAAAAACGGAATTGTAGATCTCGTTAAAATACAACTTTTTTGTATACACTTTGTTCTATATCGCAATGCAGACGGTCTTTTAAGCAAAATATATGCAAAAACATCGAAAAAAACGTGTTTGAGTGTTATGGAAATAAATACCAATACTATATAACAAAATGTGAAATACAAAAGTTGCACATAACAAGCTAATCAAACTAAGACTTTTTTGTATAGTAAGTTTTTTTCTTAAGTACCATCTTATTGATTAACTCAATAAAATTTGTTTCAAAATACTAAAAAATTCGTTTTTCATCATCTTATTTTTGAGCAGCACATTTTCAGACAAAATGTTCTATACAAAAATTGTAGATCTTCTGAAAATGAACTTCTTTGTATTAACTAATTTTACTTATAGTACTGTTATAAAGACACTTAATTTCGACAAATGTTTTAAAATGGCTGGAAAATCATTTGTTAGTTTAAATTCAAAGTTAGCACATTGATACTCATACTCAGTTAAATACAAGATCGGAATAATATTAAAATTAAATCAAATTATTTAAATAATACTTTTTGCTCTGGCATCTTGTAGCTTAGTCGTGCCTGACATGCAGGACATAGTGTTTTGCATAAATTTAGCCGCTTGCTTATGTACATTAACTTCATGTCTTTTTAATGAATCATTTCGCAAAAATTTGCTTCGACGTTCTAAATATATTTTTAAATTTTCAGGATAAATTATTTTAATTATACACTATTCATCATTTCCACACCACCCATGAGGCAGATGGATCAACTTTATGGTTGAAAATAATGTTTACAAAATTTTTGTTCGTAAAAACACAGTTTATTCACTATGTTGATTGTTTGAGAAATTAGTTTCACGCCATTCCTAATTAAAAAGTGTATAGTGCGTTGATATTCTTAAAATTATTATGGGGATATAAATATGTGAAAATTTATTAAAACACGTCTTATATGATTTACGTTAATACTTTATTTAATGCGAAAATTTTTACATTTTGATGAAATGTGTAATGTGCAGTGCCCCTCACATTAAACCATACAATGTAGGAAGATATTTAAGAACTATAAATAAATTATCTTATTTTATCGATGCTATGGTGCTTCTATTATCTATTCTCTTAAGAGATTTTGAAGAAAGTACTGGTTATTTAAAAAATAACTTAGATAAGAGAGAAAAACTAGCTATGTTGCAATATTATTAATACAGACTGTCTTACAGTACAAATGAAATAAGTTGTAATCCATTATTGTATGGGGGATGGTTGACACAACAATTTTTCATTCGTTCTTAGATAATCATTAAAAACAACAGTTTAAATTATTTTAGATGTAAACAAAAAATTGAAGACTGGAATGTTATTAAGGTTCAAAAGACGTCATTCTTAATAGTGCATCCAACAATTCTAAAAATTTTGAGACAAAGAAAAAAATTGGAAATCTTTTTATACTTTCATTATTTATCAGAAGTCCAAAATATGTGCTGAAAAATTAATGAGATAAGATATGTCTGTAATATAAGATGGTATATCTATAATAAGAAAATGCGGTAGAACAGATTTATGTATAACAGTAACATATTACCATAAATGGAAAAAATTAGTTTTATCAAAATTTCCTAAAAATGTAAGACCGAATGATTTTCCCAATATTACTGTTAGATTGTTTCACTTGAAATTAATAACAGTTTTAGATAATATCATTAAAAATAATATATTCGGTAAAATATTAGAATACGTGTGTACCATTAAATTCCAAAAATGTGGTTTACCTCATGCACGCATTTAAATAACTTCGTATCCTCATAAAAAAATTGTTACACCGAAACAAATCAATGCAATTATTTTAGCTGACATTCGTTCAGGTAATACAAAACTTACAAAATTAGTGATTAATCACATGCTTGATGGACCTTATACAGAGAAATATTTTCGTATAGTTAATAAAATATGTAAAAGTAATTTTTCAAAACCTTTTACAAATATAGCTGTATTTGTAAAAAATGTGACCCCCACTAGAAAATAGAAAATAATACTTTTGAACTACATGTTTATAAACTTTAGAGAAAAGATAAAATTTTAGTACATAATTTGATTTTTGTAGATATAATGTAAATTTCATACTAACGTTGAATTCTGTGCATATACTCAAAGCATAAAATATATTTATGACTTTGTACATGAAGTTAGTGACAGAGCATACCTAAGACTTCAAAAATCAAAAGACGAAGATAAAGCAATGTTTGAAAAAAGAAGCTTGGAAATTGCACCAATGTCTAATTTGTGGTAGAAGTCATACAGTCGTAAATTTAGCTATTCATCTAAAAAATAAACAAAATCTTGTACTCAAAGAAAATAATTTTATGGTGTTATAAACAGTTACGAAACACAGTTAACAGCCGGGTTAAAATGAAGTTTACATGGGCTTTGCACAATCTATAAAGTATGTGAGCATTCCAGAATGCTACATTTTTAATAGCAAACTAAAAATTTAGGAAAGAAGAAAAAATGTTATAAAAAAGAATGCAATAGATAGATTAAACATCTTACACAATAAACATTCTTTAATATAATTGTTAGGCAGGACCAAAGAATAGGAATACCTTATAATTCCGTCAGAACAAAAAGTGTTACTATTTATAAATCATCTATTTTTAGTGTAAAAAAATTTCTCTCATAGTGTCAAGAAGATCTGAGTAGGTCACATACTGAATGTGTAAAAGTATGTATGTATCTCGTCAAGTTTTTCGACTAACTCAAATAATGATGATCCAAATGAGTGCAGCGTTCTGAGACAAAAAAATAGGTTTTCAGCCATATCTTTTTTTACATACCATTCACATGTTCGCGTTTAAAAACGGAATTGTAGATCTCGTTAAAATACAACTTTTTTGTATACACTTTGTTCTATATCGCAATGCAGACGGTCTTTTAAGCAAAATATATGCAAAAACATCGAAAAAAACGTGTTTGAGTGTTATGGAAATAAATACCAATACTATATAACAAAATGTGAAATACAAAAGTTGCACATAACAAGCTAATCAAACTAAGACTTTTTTGTATAGTAAGTTTTTTTCTTAAGTACCATCTTATTGATTAACTCAATAAAATTTGTTTCAAAATACTAAAAAATTCGTTTTTCATCATCTTATTTTTGAGCAGCACATTTTCAGACAAAATGTTCTATACAAAAATTGTAGATCTTCTGAAAATGAACTTCTTTGTATTAACTAATTTTACTTATAGTACTGTTATAAAGACACTTAATTTCGACAAATGTTTTAAAATGGCTGGAAAATCATTTGTTAGTTTAAATTCAAAGTTAGCACATTGATACT
>NW_019379697.1:881245-899974 GCF_000648655.2 Copidosoma floridanum
CGAAGTTCTTTAAACATGAGATGAGTATAGACACAATTTCTCAGGTAACAAGGGGGTCACCAGACCCACAGGAAGAACGAAGCTCTGTAAACGTTAGTACTGCATTCATGTTGTTTACTAAAACAAAATCTTGAAAAACGAATAAAAAAGAAAAAACAATAGTTGAGTACTCACGATGGTTGAACTTCCTGATAACGTCGTGCATAAATACAGTACAGTAACCGAATTTCTATAGCCGGCAGCGCTCGTAGCAGAGTGGATAAGGTAATGGACTCATATGCAGGAGGTCGAGGGTTCAAATCTCTTTATTGGAAAATGTTTTTTTTTTTAACTTGTATTAAATAAAGTTACTAGTTTGACATTGTTTACAGATATTAGAACCACTGAAGGAATCTCATATCAAATGATTCAATATATCGCAATTGCAATGAGTTAAATATATGGTGATGGAAAAATAGAAGATATTTTTAAAGAAGTAATCACTATTATATTTCTATACTAATGGAGACAAGTTTAGCTTGGTTTTTAGTTTTAGAAGCCATTCAATGTAATAAAACACAGAATTAACATAAAGAATTTTTAAAAAAGGACTTGGCTGATGCTAAAAATGATTTAGCTTTTTTACATATTAACTAAATTTTAGAATCAGAAGATAAATCGTGTGAGTGCTTTAATTTACGTACACACAAAAAAAATCTAGATAAAATATTACGTATCAGTAAAAAATATTTAACTCAATATGTATAAGTTTAAATAATAACTAGAAAAAAACCAGCCATGAGGGGTCTATGGATTCCCTGTTGGGACGAAGTTCTGTTCACTTTTTTGTAGACGTTGGAGGTATACAGTCATAATGTAAAGGATAAAATATCAAGTGAATAAAATAACAAAAATTATGATAATATATATTCATCATGTATAAAATAAATAACTATAACTAACAAGAAAATTTTTTTATTTAAAAAACAGCACATTATTCAGAATAAATCGACCAAATGAATCAGTGATTCAAGTATGTATTAGGTTCGTGTACAGTCATAAATTTTGTTTGGTTTTGGCACATGTCACAAAGTGATCTTTTTTTTCTCTAATTTGTAAAACATAAAATTAAATCAAGTTTTTTGTTTTCTTTTGTTCTCTTTCTTCCTCCTGCTGTTAGACAAGGGTTCAAGCGCTGTGTGTATGTGTATGTATGTATATATGTTCGTCCTCTTATGCACACGCTTACGTATACATCTGCGAAGTCTCACACTCCTACGGTATACCGTACATGCTTATACGTTACTCTTGTACAAGCACACGCATACAAGCGCAAGCGTACGCATACATGCGATCGTACACATGCACCACGCGCGAACGTACGTATGCTTACGTGATCTTGCGCGTGCTCGTGCGAGCGTATGCATGCTTACGCAATCGTACGCGTGCACCACGCGTGATCGTACGCGTGCATCACGCGCAAGCGTATGCGTGCTCGCGCGATCATATTGAAATTATTGAAAAGGTAAAAATATGTGATAACACTTTCTTTAATAAGTAAGGGAAAAAAACATCAGATCAGAGTGATTCGTACATGACTTAAGTGTACTGAAAAGAGCAATCATCAAGGGAGAAAAAGTGAGACATCTCTAATGCAGATATGGACTTTAAAGGAGATAACAAATAAATAGGAGCGTTTCAAACAGACATTTTGTAATTGTACACAAGTGTCTTAACCAAATAGTCTTATATTTCTGAGAAAAATGGATAAAATAAATAACAGGTATGAGACTTATGCATATCATAACCGGTTAAATTCGTTGACAGGGAAAAAATATGAAACGAGTCTTTCTTCATCAAGTGAGGGAAAAGAACATCACATCAGAGTGATTCATGCTTGACTTAAAAGTACTCAAGAGAGAAATCGTCAAGCTAGAAAAAGTATGAGACAAGTATAATGTAGGTGTACGCCCTTGAGGAGATAACATATATATTTGCTATATTGCTTTACACTTATATCTAAACAAGACAAGACTTGTTCTGGTTTTTTTCTAAACGAAATTTCTTTCATTTATTTCATTTTAGTTCCATGGCGTTTTCGCTAGTTGTCTTTCTTTTACAAACATGACACGCATACGCTGCTATAAATGGAAGTAAAGTTGTCTTTCCAGAGTTTAAGTACAAAGAAGCTCGCAGTTAACAACACGGATCAAATTTTTGGGAATTTTAACAATGCCAATGTTGTTGAACGTTGTGTCATTTTTTTGATATAGTGTGACTTGAACATCAATGTTTACTGAATGAAGAAAATATTATTAGTATTCAAGATCTATTATTGATAACTGTGAAACTGTGATTTAAAGTATTTCAGACTCCAAAAAAACTATAAAATTATCATCATATGTCAAACGAAAGTTATTGAATGTTGAATGACTAATATCAACTTTTTTAGTAACATTTTATAAAAAAACAGAAGTGCGCGGATCAGTTATTACTACGTCTGTAACGCAAGATAATCAAAGTGTTACGTGGGAAGAGATCAAGCGCATTTAAAAATCGTATTCGGACCGTTGTGATTGCGAATAGTGAACACTTGGATATAGTGAACTTTCTTAAGTCTGCTGAAAAACAATTCATTTTAAAAGTGCAAGAAATTATAAAAACACTGAATTCTCTAAAAATTAATACTATACTTACGACAGAATTTGCAACAGTAAAAAAAGATACTGAGATGATTGAAGTTAATTCTGAGAGCGTTCTTAGTACGACAGAATTACAGAATGGTTCAAAATTAATATAAAACAACCACTGACTGTTAGTATAGAGAAATTTCAACAGCAAGATTCTGGTGAGAGTGTCCGTGCAATATTAAATATTGTAGTGAATATTAATAAATATAACGCAATGAGCGTTAGTTCGTATATTGAGCTTCCTCCTTCCACCATAAAAAAAAGCTTGTGTAAATGTAAAAAATGTTTCATGTAGGCAATTTTATCCGCTCTTTACAGTGTGAGTTATAATATAAATCGAGTTTCTAGTTACAAAAAATATGAGAGTAATTATGATTTTGGTAAATTCATCTTTTCGGTACAACCTAAGCAAGTACCAAAACTTGAAAAAAATAACAATATTTTATTTAATATTAAAAAAAAAATAATTAAAAAATAAATATACCACTTTACCTCTTCACTTATCAGCGAAAAATGAAGATAAGCACAAAAATTTGCTTCTTATACAAAAATGTTACCATGATATGCATAGTGAGATGAAAAATAAAAAAAACGAACGCAGGTATTAATGCAGAAAATGATATTTATTTGCACAATGAAGTTGAAGAGGTAGTAAAAGAATTAGAAGGAGAAGAAGAGGAGAATACAGGAGAAGACGAAAAGTATGTCTCAAAAGAAAATTTCATTATTGATATGGATGAAGAAAGAGGAGAAGATGATGAATCAGAGGAGAGACAAGCTGGTGATTCTATTTGTATTGATCATAACGATGATGAAAATGATATATATATCGTTATTATTAAGTTTGGATTAAAGATTTATCTAGGCTTGTGAGTAACTCTTTAAGTAAACACAATCATAAAAAATTTATCTGTGATTGCTGTCTACATTATTTTTTAACTAATGAAAAGTTAATATCTCATGCAGTTGAATGTGTTCAAGTAAATAAATGTAAAGTAACTTTACTGAGAAATGATGGCAATATGTTAAAATTTGAAAATCACAAGAATAAAAATATGGTGCCATTTATTATTTATGGAGATTTTGAGTGCATGTTAAAATCAGTGCAAAATACTGAACGTGCTATACAACACCAGAAGACCCTCAGTATAGGATTTTATTTGAAGTGTAGTTTTGATGATTCTAAATCAAGATATATGTGCTATAGACAAACGTGTAAAGACAACGAAATTCAGCGACTTGGTTTGTGAAAAAAATAATCGACGTTGCCGTAGAATTACAAAAACTATGTGACAATCCAGTACCTATAAGGCCACTAACTAATGAGAAAGACTTTGACTTTTTTAATGCTGATAGATGTCACATATGTGAAAAAATTATTAAGAATATTAAAAAAGTTCATGACCATTGACATTTAACAGGAGAGTAAGTATTATATATTTATCTAAAGATAAAACTTTGTTACCAACTTCAATATAATTTTTCTATTCAGGTACAGAGGACCTGCTCATAACGATTGCAATCTAAAATATCAAGACTCCTGATAGTAACAAATAGTATTTCATAATCTCAGTAACTATAATGCTCATTTATTCATAAAAGAACTCGTCAGTTGTTTTCCTGGTCGAGAAAACGTCATATCTCAAACAAAAGAAAAGTATATTTCTTTTACAAAGTACGTCGAAGGAACAAGTATTAATTTACGCTTTATTGACCCGTTCCAATTCTCACCATCATATCTAGAAAAGTTAGCATCTCTGGAGCAGCATATTATTTTAGATAATGTTTTTAATCAAGATGATTGCTACTCTGTAGAACAAATAGAACAAATTCAGCTGCTTAAGAGAAAAGATGTATTCCCATACGATTATGCAACGTCACTAAAAAAAGTTCAAGAAATAATGCTTCTGCCAAAATATCACTTTTACAGTAAGTTATATAATACTCACATAGGTAATGAGAATTACGTTCATGCACAAACTATGTGGAAAACTTTTAATATTGCAAATCTTGGACAATATTCTAGTTTATACTTTAAAACTGGTGTGCTCCTGTTATATGAAGTTTTCGAAAAATTTAGGATTAATTGTCTAAAAGTATATCAATTAGATCCTGCCCACTACTATACTACACCGGGCTTCACATGGGATGCTATGTTTAAAAAAAAAACGTAAGTTTTCATACATTTATGTACTACTTATTTTACAATATCAGAAGATAAATCGTGTGAGTGCTTTAATTTACGTACACACAAAAAAAATCTAGATAAAATATTACGTATCAGTAAAAAATATTTAACTCAATATGTATAAGTTTAAATAATAACTAGAAAAAAACCAGCCATGAGGGGTCTATGGATTCCCTGTTGGGACGAAGTTCTGTTCACTTTTTTGTAGACGTTGGAGGTATACAGTCATAATGTAAAGGATAAAATATCAAGTGAATAAAATAACAAAAATTATGATAATATATATTCATCATGTATAAAATAAATAACTATAACTAACAAGAAAATTTTTTTATTTAAAANACGATTGCAATATAAAATATCAAGATTTCCGATCTTTACCACTAGTATTTTATAATCTCAGTAACAATGATGCTCATTTATTTATAACAGAACTCGTCAGTTGTTTTCCAGGTTAAGTAAACGTCATACCTCAAACAAAAGAAAAGTATATTTCTTTTACAAAGTATGTCGAAGGAACAAGTATTAGCTTACGCTTTGTTGACTCGTTCAAATTCCTACCATCATCTCTAGAAAAGTTAGCATTTCACTTGGAGCAGCATATTATTTTAGGAAATGTTTTTAATCAAGATGACTGCTACTCTGTAGAACAAATCCATCTGCTTAAGAGAAAAGGTGTATTCCCATACAATTATGTAACATCACTAAAAAAACTCCAAGAAACAATGCTTCCGCCAAAAGATCACTTTTACAGTAAATTATATAATACATACATAAGTAATGAGGATTATGTTCATGCAAAAACTATGTGGAAAACTTTTAATATTGCAAATCTTGGACAATATTCTGATTTATACCCTAAAACCAATGCTCTCCTGTTATGTGCAGTTTTTGAAATCCTTGGGATTAATTGTCTCAAAGTATATTAATTTGATCCTGCCCACTACTATACTACACCGCGCTTTACGTGGAATGCTATGTTAAAAAAAACAAACGTAAGTTTTTATACATATACATACAACTTATTTTACAACAAATTATAATAAACTTATAACTTACATTAAAATTTTTTATTTATAATTTTTTTACTTTTATAGATTTCGCTTGAACTCATAACAGACCTTGATATGTTTATGTTTCTTGAAAAAGGTATAAGAGGAGGAATAAGTCAATGTTATAACAGATACTCAGAGGCAAATAATCAGTACATGGATAATTATGAAAAAGATAAAATATTTTATTTTTTATGATGTAAAAAATTTATATGGTTGGGCTATGACTCAACCATTACCGTATGGTGGGTTTAGGTGGGTTGAAAGTATTCAACATTTATCACATGACTTTTATAAATTTGGCAAAGATAGTGCCTATGGTTATATTTTAGAGGTCGATTTAGAATATTCTATAGATCTTCACGATTTCCATGAGGATCTACCATTATGCTCTGAGCATATTTCAGCTCCATTATCAAAACACAAGAAGTTGATGACAACATGAGATAATAAGCATAAACATGTTTTGCATTATGAAGCATAAAACAGGTAGTGTCACATGGATAACGAGTAACAAATTTAAAATTTTGGCTGATTACATGGCTCAAACCGTACATTGACTTAAATAGCAGTGAATGAAAAAAAGCTAAGAACGAGTTTGAAAAAATGCTTTTTAAATTTTTTAATAATGCCATTTTTGGCAAGACGATGAAAAATCTGCGGAAAATAGTAGATGTCAAACTTTTTAATCATCGGGAAGGACGTTATGGTGCTGCAGCCTACATTTAAAAACCCAATTTCCATAGCTGTGACATTTTTTTATGAAAATTTTGTAGCAGTTCAACTACAACGAACAGAAGTTATGATGAGAAAGCCCATGTACACTGGGCTCAGTGTATTGGACTTATCAAAAACGCTTGTATATCGTTTTCATTTCGATTACATGCACTCTAAATTGCATAATAATTGCAAACTTTTATACACTGATACAGACAGTTTATTATACGAAATAACAAACCACAGCATATATGAATCAATGAAAATGAATATTTAAGAATTTGATACTTCTGATTACCCAGAAAACAACAAATTTAATGTACCTTAGAAAAACAAGAAAATTTTAGGACTTATAAAAGACGGATGTAATGGTAATATTATATCAAAATTCGCAGGTCTGAGAAGTAAGATGTATAGTATCCTCATGTAGGACCAAAGCATAAAAAAAGGAAAGGGTAATAAGACTAATATTGCAAAAGCCACAATAAATTTTGATGGTTACATTGGGTGTCTACATGACTTTAACGAAAGTATTACACGAGAGTAAATAAGTATTCGCCATCATCAAATCCATACCGAGAAACAAAATAAAATATCTCTCAGCCCATATAATGATGAAAGATATATTTTACTACTTCTACCGATACATTACCTTTGGGACATTATAAGATAAAGGAGGAAAAACAAAAAATTAGGAAAGAAAAAGAAGAAAAAAATGTGAGAGAAAAGTTTCAAGAAATACATAGTCACAAAAGGAGTAATAAAAGCCAGTTAGTTCCAGAAAATTTATCTGTCGTTGGGGAGAAAATATGCAACAACACGTTTCATCTCCACACAGTTTGAACCTGAACGATATGGAAGTGATTAATCAAAGAGAGGTATTTGGATCGTCTTACTTATTTACCTAGGGTATATTACCTAGGGAGCTGCTTAAATTAACGAATGGTTAAGGAGAATATACGAACGAAAGAAAAGGAAATAGAAATGATAAAAAAATAGTAAGTGAAGAAGACATGGATGGAAGTGCAGTAAAAATTTACAAAGTGGTGGGGATCTCTCCTTATAAGGAACTGCTAATACCAGCTCAGATCAGTTCGATAAGAAACATCAATCAGCATCCACAAGCAATGATAGTTTCAGCTGTTAAGGTGAAGAGCTTGCTGAATCAGGATCACAAAAGGGGTTTAGAGTCATTGGCAGAAAATCTACCTAACAAATCCAGACGCACTTTTGAGGTAAGAAAACCTTGTGTTAATAAATTATTTTTATCACTCTTCTTTTATCATATCTTTTTTAATGATGTAGTTTATAAATTAAAATAAAAAAAATAAAAATAAATATAAGTAATGTTAAATATCCAGTAATTTTTTTTTTTTTCTTTTCAATCACTACAGATGGCAGATTTAGCAGAACTTAATCAGCTGGCCAGAGGGGGTTTTCTTCCAACACAAAAAGTCAGCAAAATGGTGGTTGGTGTAACTTTTATGGTGACCAAACTTCGAAAAGTTAGAACAAAGTACGGTGAGAAAGTTGTAGCAGTACTAAGGGATGAATTCCAAATATTCTTGCCAGATCGCGTCTAAAAAATTCAATAACGAATGAAGTGAAATTCAATAGCTTAGAAGATTTCGTTAAAAACATGAAATTGTTGTTAAGTTTAATGGTACACATCTTGAATCTTGTTAAAATAAATTTTTTTTGTTATTGATTTATTACATGTGAAAAACTTATAAAATATTTCATAAAATTTGTGCTTCTTTTTTTTTTGCAAGTGAATAGTTTTGTGAAAAATGAAAGTTTTGTCATAATGGAAACACAATTAATATTACTTGTAATTACATTATTCATTTTTTACATAATATAATTATTTTCATTTATTTACTTTTTTATATTATTTACTTAACATTTTTTATGTTAATCCAACTATTATGACTGTTATCAAAATCAAGCCATTTAACAAAAATTTTATTACTTCGTCGTTGAAGGATTTTTTCCACGAGGTAGATATCGGAATGCTTAGTCTTTTTCAGCTCCTGCTGGTAGAAGACCCCAGAGATTGGCTGCTTTTGGTAATCCCTCAAATGGTAAGATGGTGGATTCGTAGGTATCAGTCTCATAATAGGTAATATCTCAGTCGACCAATTAAGTGTATACCCTTTTTCGAAAACTTGCTTATTATTACTCACTCTATCTTTATCACCCACTTTAAATTTATGTTTTATTTTTACTTTTGCTATGGGTGTAAATTTTTTCAAAACCTTATCTTGATTAGCAGCTGACACATCCTTAGGTTTCATCGCAATTATTCGGTGTTTGTGATGATTATATGTTGTAATTAACTCAGGTTAAGTATCAATCCACTTATAACTACCGTGCAGACTAAAGTTTCTCCAAATAGCATGTTTTAGAGTGCGATTAAATCTCTCACGTATCGATGCTTTAAGATTACTATAAGTAGAGTATAAATTAATTTTATACTTTTGTATGGGAATTTGAAAATTTGAGTTGTAAAATTCTTTTCGACGATCAGTTTGTAGATTTTTTCATACTCGCCCTTTAACTTATATATATTTCATAGCTGCCGTTACATTTTGACCAGTTTTATTCTTTACTGGCACAGCCCATGCATACTTCGAAAATATGTCGATGACAGTAAGTATATATCTATAGCCTTTATTCTCTCAGGCATAGGATTGCATCTCAACAAGATCTGCTTGCCAAGTTTCATCCAAGCCATGCATGTTAAATTTCCGGCGAGGATAGTTACTTCTAGCGGAATTGGGAAGTTCCTTAACAACTCCTTCCATGTTTTAAGTTTCTAGATTAACAGTTGTTGTCAAAGCCTGAATAAATAGAAATTCTTTTTTCAAGTTGTCTGTGACAATTCGAATATTATCAATTTTTTCAACAATAATTTAAAGTCTTTTATCTAAATAAGCATGATTGACGGCATCCTGAAGCTGTATTGGTTTTTGCAACATTGCACAATTTTTTGTTAGTCAAATCATACTGGCCATCTGAAGTAAGTCCATATTCAATGCCTGGAGGGCCTCCAATGCTACCAGCCTCAGTTTTACCTAACTTCCGTACGAATACGTCAATACGCATACTAATACTGAAGTCAAGATTGATTATCAGCTTAATGTATAATATCACCTTCTCGCAGCTCCTCGATGATAGAACGAATTTCATTTGGGTGGCTAGGGTTACCAGCTGATCTCTAGGCAACTAATAATCGAAGGCGATCAACTAGCTCATTGGAATCATTCGAATAATAGTCTGTCTGCATATTTAAACGTGCAATTTTTGATTAAGGTAATGCACCACCTTGTTTTTTTGCAATAATTGTATTACACATTGGTCCAATTACTTTACTAATTTTTATACTATTTTGATTTCGTGCACTTACATTTTTATCAAATTTTTTTCTACGAATGCTCGAAGTTTCCAAAAGAAAATGATAATTTATTAAATCATCATTCGTCATAAGATTTTTTTCAAAATGTTTTTTAATTAACAATTCCATTTATCCAATGGTTGTAGGAAATTTTTTTTCGTTTATTTGAATTTGATTTTTATCAAAACTTATTTTTGAATTACCAAGCATGTAAACTCCGTTTTCTTTTCATACACCATAAGTTGATCCAACTGGTTTAAATTTTTTTATCCAATATTTGAAGATACGAATTGACGCCATTAGGTGAATCATGTTCAGTGTCATCATACTCAACTACTGTGTCGTAGCCTTTTAAAGTACTGTCTGAAGAAACATTAACGTCATTAGTGTTATGACTCATAGGTGTTTGAGACGTTTGAGTTCGGAAAGTATGCTTGTATAAATTATTGGTAGTACCATCGCTAGAAACATCAGCGTCACTATCATAAATAATGGATGGCTGTCACAGTAAAGATTGATGTGCATGTTGTTTTCTCTTCTGCATGCGTTTATCTAACTTCTTTTGACCAACTAAGGGTACAGACTCATGAGAAGTCATATTTCTCTTGCTTTCATTGAAGATCTCTTGAAGAGGATCGATGATTAGTTTAAATGTTTCATCAAAGGCTTTGTTAAAATTTGATCTTTCATTTTTTAACAATTTATGCTCATGTCTTGTAGCTTCTCTAGACTTTTCAATCTGCTGGAGAACTTCTTTTTCCTGACTAAATTTAGACATGTTGTCTGTTTGGTGAGTATTAAGAGACTAAAATAATTTTAAGGTGTGTGTGTTATATTTATAGCGAAACAATCAAACCCTTTCCTGTATCTACCCTCCTCAACATCTCTATCCTTATCTATCACAATAAATCCATGTTTTCCATCTTTTCAACATTTTATGCATAAGTTCTTAAATTCTGCAAAAGACATGTCTGTATTTACATGATCATGATAAATGTGTTTTAAATTCATATCATCCTGTCTGAATATTGCCAACATATTAACATTATCTCGAACCAAACGTTTTGGAACTTGTGCGTAAGATTGACATAGATAAAAACAATGAACCTTTCTGTGTCTTCCCATACAAAAAAATGCTTTAATATTATCTTGCTTTTCACACGCTGTATCATCAAAAATCATAATAAAATTGGGAAGTGCTTTGTCTGGCGCTATTACGACTTTTAAAAAGCTCCTAAAAAAATTGTATTTTGGTTGATTCAATTATTTTGAGTAAATATATATATTGTTAAATCTTAACCCATTAGGATGAGTTATTAAACTAAGTAAGCTGTTTGTCTTTCCACAGTTTGAAGGACCACAAAAAACAGCCCTATTAGTGTTAGAGAGTAGATCTCCATGCTGTTTTATTTTTTTCTCTTGTTTAACAAGTGTGTCAAAATTTTCAATGGGAAGTTTTATTTTTTGCTCCATAAAACTCATGTTGACTGTGCAATGACTCACGTACAACTAACTGTTTAAGTTATAAAAAGGGTGTTTTTATAATTTTAAGATCATTTACAATCGAACTTTTGAACAGTAATGATCATTCACGAAAAAAAGGTCGTACAGTGATTAATAGACTAATCAAAAGTTTACCTGTAGAACTACCCATACTGGGTTATTAATACTGCGGCCCGGGAACCAAGTTGTCTAAAAAACTTGCTTACGGTGATCCTGGCATCAATCCTCTGGATGAAACTTTATGAACGCAGCAGACAAAATTCTTGCAGAAAGTGCTTGGCAACGCTTTAAAGTAAAAGATTCAAGTATTGATGAGAAGGCTGCTGCTTTTGCTGTAACTGGTGTAATAAAAGCAAAATCAAAACTTGGAATGGGCTTATCTAAGAATAAGATGAAAAAAAGTTGTGAAAAAAAAGTTAGAAAGGTAAATACTTTGAGAAAATTTATTCAAAGTGCTAAAAAGTCTATGGTTTATAGTAAATGTGCTCGCAAAGCTGTAAATTCGGCTTTAAAGGGGGGTCGAGATGTTATAAAAAAAGCTGGTGGTAAAAAAAATGTTTCAACACCTCGTATTCTATCCATACCTCCAAAAATTGGTGGTTTTTACTCTATCTTATCCCTGCGTTTGTAGGTCTAAGTGCAATAGGTGCTATTGCCAATAGAGCGAGCGGTATATATAAGGCAATTAATGTAGCCAAAGCTAAAAAGTAGCTAGTAGAAAGTGTGTGGCATAATGGGAAAATGGAAGCTATTTTGCTTGGTGAAGGTCTTTTTTTTAAACCTCATGAAAAAGGATTGGGCCTCTACTTAAAACCAGGACATGGGCTTAAAAAAAAAAAAGTGAAGTAAAACTACCCAATCGAGCGCTAACAAATCAGGATATTATAAAATACGCGCAAATTTTGAAAATCCCACATTTTCGAGGAGTGTACATAAAGAATAATATACCATCTAGTGGTCCACTTAAGAATAAACAGCGTTGGCCGCGATGGTCGAAAGTTTGATGATAAAGACGGCCCCGGCACTCACTGGGTTGCCTACAAAAAACGTGGAAATGATGTTATATATTTTGATAGTTTTAGTGATCGTCAACCCCCTTTGGATTCAATTTTATATCTCAAAGTTGATTCTGTAAGGTACAATTATGAAAGATATCAAGAGTTGAATACATATAACTGTGGCCACCTATGTCTCGGATTTTTATGTAAGTACCTTAATAGCAAACCTATACAAGCAGTAAATATACGTTAAGTTATCATTTGTTTGTTAAATATCATAAGAGAAACATTCACTTTGAGTTTAACGAGCTCATCGCCTGTTCTCGAAGCACAGTATTTTCCTCCGATTGAACTTTCACCGCATAAAAATTATGTTCTCGGGTTAGTAGAACTACTTACGTTTAATTCTATACCTAACATTCACGAGGGTAATAATAAACTTTATGTAGGTGGTGAGATATTTACTCTACCAATAGGTAGTTATGAAATCGAACACATAGAAACGTACCTTATCAATGAATTAAAATCAAAAAATGTCTCAATAAGTTTACGCCCAAACAATAATACGCTTCACAGCTTAAGCAAGTGCAGTCATCCGATTGATTTTTGACCACATGACTCATTAGGGTCAGTATTTGGCTTCACAAAATGTATACTCAGATCAGACATAACTCATGAGTCAAATCAGCCTGTAGCAATACTTCAAATAAACGCACTTCGAGTTCAATGCAACATAACCCCTAAAGCATATATTAATCAACATAAAGTTCATACGATTCATGAATTTTTTCCTGCAGTTCCAACACCACTACGGTCAAAAGCACTCATACAACAGCACGAGCTCCCCCTTTCCCCTTCCCCCTACTACCCTACGGAGGTTGAGTCCAAAACCAGCATAGCTTAACTACTTGCTTGGTTGCAAATCTTAGAAAATATTTTAAGAATAAATTATAAATTGTTTTGTGCCGTGATAAGGTATATTTTTATCAGTGTTTTGTACTGTTTACGTTAATTTAAAGAACGGAATCATACTGTATTATCATACATAAATACGGTTTTTTACGTAAACTGTTTAGTTATGTTCTTTATCTTCACTAAAGGAAAAATCCTAGTATGTTGACATAAAATGTAAAATATTTTCAATTAAAATAACGTCCAATGGTGGTACTGTCAAATTTTGTATTTATTAATAAACAAAACAACGCTTCGGCCGTTTAAACAATGTCCCTCATTAGGTACAAAAATCAATAAATAATAAAAAAATTTTTACAATACGAATTTTGATAAATACAATAAACGCAAATTAAGTAAAGTGTATAATATACCTCTGACTCTTACGAAATGGATGTAAAATCGTAATGTAGTCAGAGTTTCAAGCTTTTTTGCTTTTATACTCTGCACATATACAAATGACACAATATACGCACACAATACAATCAAATAAGAATCGCAAGCAGTTTCTTGTGAGACATACGTAAACAGATCATGTTTTCCGAATACCATAAATGAAAGGGGCCCTCAAATCATGTACATAGAATTAGCTTTCTTCCTTAATTGATTTAACTAGAGACTTGTAACAATCTTTCAATTTTTCTGTATCTCGTTGTCTATTAATATTATTATTAAAATAATGTATATTTAACATTTCGGAAAACAAGCGCTTTTTATAATTTTGTTCTGTGTCTAAAATTTTTATTTTATCAAAATTGAAGTTGTGTGTAAATTCAATGCTATGATGTGATAGTACAGATGTATCCTTTTTTTNATTCTTTTTTTCTCTATGTCTCATCTATGTTCTGCCATTCTTAATTTTAAAGCTCTCAATGTTTGACCGACATAACAGCAGTTGCAATTTGCACATAGTATACAGTAAATGACCTTATTTTTATCTGAGTGGCTCTGTTATATCTTTTCTAAGTGAAAAGATCGAATTCAATTAATTGTTTAAACTGTATACAAGACCACTGTGAAGCTTCTTATAAAAATATGTAATAGGACCGTGCAAGTGAGGAATATACGGTAATAATAAGATTTCTATATAATAATTATTGTTTCTATTGGAAATGTCAATCATTTTCATTTTTTTAAGGTATTTATTCTTTTGCTTAAGAATTTATTAATAAATTCTTGAGGATAGTTGTTAGCTAGTAGAAATTTATTGATTAATTTTAAATCATTGTTATGAATTTAAGTGTCTGCTAACTTAATGAAAGTCTACTAATGTGCAAATGATACCTATTTTATGTTGTATTTGATGGTGGGAGAGAAAATTCAAGTATCGGCCTGAATGCTCGGGTTTTTGGTACCAATTAGTTAGCACTGTGTTTTTTTGTTGAATAATAATTTTTAAATCTAAGAAACAAAAGCTGTTGTTGTTGCATGTCTCAACAGTGAATTGTTATTCCGGACAATAGCCATTAAAAATGTTAATACATTTAGTAGGCACACATATGAGAATATCATCCACACACCGCACATAAAGTGGAACATCAAAACATAACTTCTTTAAGCATGGAATTTTAAATAAACGCATTACAAGATCACACAGTACTGGACTACAGGGACTGCCCATTGGAGAGCCAAAAACTTGTTTATAATATTTCTTGTCGAAACGGAAAAAAGATAAATTCAAAATCAAAGATACACCTGTGCAAAATTTATTGAGAGAAACATTGATTTTACAATTCAAGAATTTCCAAAAATGTCTTATTGCATTTATGATTACGGTTTCACTAGTATTAGTAAATAAACTGACAACATCTAAACTAATAATAGTGTAACTAGGTGAAATGATAATATCTTTTAATTTATTTTTCAACTCATAACTATTTTTTACGTGTGATTTTGCCAGCAAAATATTCTTAATCAAAACATCAGAAAGAAATTTTGAAAAACTATAAGTGAGTGAATTCATTGTCGAGACAATGATACCGATAAAAAAGTTTTTTTTGTGTATTTTAATTAGTCCGTAGCATTTAGATAAGTTTTTTTTATGAATATCTTTATTATTCTTACATAATTCATTAAAAATACCGTATGGATCCCACTTGCTTACAAAATTTTTTGTATCATTAATTAATTACTTTAAAGGATTATTTTCTAGCTATAAATAATATTTATCATCACTTAATAAATCTTCTACTTTATTAATGTAAGTTTTTATCAATGACAACTGTGATGTTACCTTTGTCTGCTTTAGTAATTAAAATGTGTTTATTATTTCAAAGAAATACTCGTTGTTAAATAACGCTTAATGTCATTTAAGTTTGTTTTTAGCTTCAAACCAAAAACTAAAAACTGTTGACTACAGTCTCACGCTCCTTCACAGGCTGCGGGACAGCAAATAGTCCAACTATTTGTTTGTTTGAGAAAAATTAAAAGGAAGGAAGAAGTAGAGTGTTGAATTTAATATCCAGATTAACTTACCTTTCTTTCCACTAATTATTAATTCGGATGACCTGTAGTTCCTCTTTCCGTCGATTTATAATTACTCATTTTAATATTTATTCATTTGTTATTTATTATTTTATAATAATTTAAATTCCTTTTTCAATTAGTTTTATATCACTTTATTTTATATTACTAGTATACATATAAAATAAAACAGAAAAGGAAAAAATAGACGGAACGTCTGGTTAATCTTATAAAATTGATTATTACGTCTGCACTTGATGAGCGGCAGCGGGCTACTAACTAAAACGCCGCGCAAAGAAATGCACCTTGCACGAAGTTTTAGTTAAACTTCTTTGTCTTACTTGCTATGGGGCCNGCCATGTGGCACATCCGCAGTAGATGCAAACATAAGTTTACAAATTTTCGTTCAGGAACAACTTCAACTTTTAATTGTGTGAATTCAATTATCCCTGTCCCATTGTACAAACGAAAGTTATTTCAACAAACACCAGAAAATAGTAACAAAAAAAGGAAAGAACGAGCATAAAAGGTTAGGTGATACGATCACTGGTATACACACAAAACTGCGTAATGTAATGCACGTATTTGGGTTTTTTCAACTCATTTAAATAAGTATTAAAGCACTCACCAGAACATCCTCGTCCTCGTCTTCTCCTTCCCACTTGTTGGAGGGCATCTCGAAGCGCGGCTCCTCATTTATCTTTTCCTCTAATCAGGAATAATTACAAAAATCATGTAATTCATGTATTATTTATAATAACGGTGCAAGCAACAGCTTGCTAAAATTATTAGTATGAAATGAAAGCAAACTGCATCTAGCATCGTCGCCGTAAACAATAACCGTTACAAATTTGCCAGTAAAGGTTATATAGCACATACTTATATTGTAACTTGAAAAAACATATGGCTTCTAATAAGTATAGCCAGCTTACCCCAATCGTCCATATTGATGATTCGCCTAGCTTGCCTACAGTGCACAGAGACAAAAAAATCGAAGCTCGTACTATGAATAGATTGTAGTTGTACTTAATACAACTCACGAGCGAAGGTCCATGTAAAATTTCACTGGCGTAGAAAACACGACTCCTATATTTGTGCTGCCTTAGGTCGAAAGACTGAATATGGATGCCTGTGATACCTATGGCCGTTCCTGCGTTCCATGTCTCGTGCATACTATACCTAACAAAGATGCTTATAAAATTAGTTACTATTTAATCTTGCGTTTAGATATCTAACCACAGTTTAGTTCATGTTACAAAGTTTTTGATATTTTGGAGAAAGAGTTATGCGCCAACGCGACAAACAAAATGGCAAGATATTTTTATTTCACTCGATGATCGATCATAACCAGAATGAATGTCCCACAGTTGCCACAGTAATTTCTAGTCTCGTAAATGACATTTTTCATCTCCCTACATTTTATCTTCCCTAATTATTATGTGGTTAGATGGGGCACAAAAAAAAATCTACAGCGGAACGTCATGGGTTGCGTTCGAATAAATCGTATTCGTATCCCGATCGTATCAGAATCACAGACATATATATAAGAAAAATAGACTGCTCGTTCTGATGTACGGCGCTAAAGCAAAAGTAGAAGGAGACACAATATTAAACGTGTATATCTATCTCTCTCGCACGTTGCCAGCAGTGGGGGTCAGTAAACTAAGGCCAGCTGATGCAAATTTTAAAGATATTATTCATCCAGGAAATTTTTTACCCTGTGCTCTTGTTTATGTGTAGCAGTAGTTAAACAACGCGCTCTCTACGCTCATTAGTGGAAAATCCAATATGGAAGGTAGCTTGTTCCAAGCTTCCTGATCGGCTGATCAGTTTGGTGGCTTAAGATAGTTAAAATCCCACCCCGATAGGAAATTGAACTAGGCTGTCTGGGTAGTTAGAGGGGGCCTAGGTAGGCCGAAGGTAGGTTTTATTACGGTGGAATTGGTAGGGACTAGGTATGAAGCCTAGCTATAGCTATTTTCCATCTCACTCTTTCTTATACTGTGGCTGTAGCTACAATATATATAGGTAAAACTGATGCGAATGACAGCCATTTCTGAGCAGTATGTGTAAGATAATTAACTGAGATGTTAAGGGTTCTCTGCATTTTCATAAAATAGTTTTTGTAATTTTTTTTGTAAAATGAGTGAGACAGTGAAATGATCGTTGTCTTAAGGTAGTAGTCGATCAAAAACACTTTTCTTATGATTTTTCTGAAATTTTGTGTGTGCCTTAAGATTGCTATTATTTATCATGAGCCAAAATTTGAAGAGGCTTAGCGGTATAGTTTTAGAGATATTACAGTTTTAATTTTGAACTTTTAACACAGGAGGTATAGAAAAGCGCCGGATTGGGGGTCGATTTCTGAACGAAATTGCTTATATCTCTAAAACGCTTTTTACAATGTTTCGTAAAAAATAGTATGATATAATTTATATTACAAAGCAACTGTGGTTCCAATTTAAAATGGCTCTGCAGTATAGTTTTGTTGTTCGAGCTTTGCAAAGTTGATAAATTCAGTGAAATTCGCTCCTACAACGTTGTCATTTTTCGAGATATTTGTCGAAGCGATAAATATAGTATACGCATACGGTACAGCGCGTTATGGCACGCACTGTATAGTGCTCAACTACTACCTTAAAACTATCACCGTCCTCGGTGAAGATATATTATATAATATTATTATTATTAATTTTTTTGTTATTTTTTTTTGTTATTCTTTCATCTTATAAGTAAACTTTTATGAGTTACATAACATAAACATATTACAATAATTCTTATAGTAATATAA
>NW_019379697.1:901766-913292 GCF_000648655.2 Copidosoma floridanum
CTAAAACGCCGCGCAAAGAAATGCACCTTGCACGAAGTTTTAGTTAAACTTCTTTGTCTTACTTGCTATGGGGCCGGTACTTGCTGACTTCATGTGTTTAGGCTTCATGGCTCGCTTCGGTTGTCACTTGACACTTCCAAGAGCCACGAAGTTCACAGTCAGCTTTGTTAGGCGACGACTCTCGTTGAGTATGACTCTGTAAAAAGTCTTAAAATTTTATCATTGGGAATGAAATATAACAGGATAAAATAGAATAAAAATAAAATTTATTAATTTACGCAAGTCGTCACCTAACAGCCTCCTCTTCTTAAAAGTATCACCGTCCTCGGTGAATATATATTATATTGTTTATTTATTTATTTATTTTTTTTGTTATTCTTTCATCTTATAAGTAAACATTTATGAGTTACATAACATAAACATATTACAATAATTCTTATAGTAATATAATGAAGTATTAATTTACAGAATTATTACATTTGTTTATTCGTGACTGAGAGCAAGAGAAGGAATGGACTCGTGAACATTACGTCTTCTTTTTCTTCTTGGCCCCTGGTTTATTGTTGTTAATTTCTAGTCTATTAAGTGTATCGAGATTTGCTGACACTCCCATCTCAAGGCATAGTTTATAGTGCTAGTCGTATTTTACCTAGTTGATATTTTCCTGGCATGATGGGCAGATTTTTTTAAATTTTATTTGTGTTTTGCACAGAAGACTGTGCACTTTAAGGTGGCATTTGTATATTAAATTTCCATACGATGAATGTGTTACTATTTCACGGCTTTGCGAGTCTTTTTGGGAGTAATTTGCCCCATACATTTTGAGTCCTTTGAGGGCCCTTTCCGTCGATTCTTCGTTACAGTATGTAGCGAAGCTTAGGTATAACTGTCTTCCATCGTCGCGTATGACATCTAATGGGTAGTAGTTTAAATGGCTCAAAGGGCTAAAGGTCATTAACAACCGGGTGTATTCATCCGCATTCATAATGGCTGGTACCTTAGATACTATTTTTCGCGGAAGTGAGTCATTGTCTTTTGGATCGTTATTTATTTTGATTGTGTTTTCTGTTTTTGGTTCTTTTGTGATTACTTTTTTTGGCTGCTGAGTTATGCAATACACTACTATCTGGCGCATGTTTTCTGCTCACTCAGCGGATCCATACGTTATATGAACGGAAATAATATCTTCCCGTGTTTGTTTTTTGGTTGAAAAGTGAATATCTTCTATTGGATATTTGTTTTCGGAAAATTCAATAATATAGTTGGTATTAATAGGTTTTTTAATAATAACGCTTATTTTAGTCCCGGTACGATTTACTCTTACAAATCGTAATATTGGACTAAGCTCTTCTTCATTAACTTTTTTAAGGGTTTTGACTTCCGTCGCTGACTCTACATTCTTAGTTGGTGCTTCGATGTTTCGTGAAGATGATTTGCCTTCTATTTCAATGGTTGTTGTGTCATTTATGGTTACTGCAGCAACTGCCGCATCACATAGTTGGTAATATTCGGCCTCGTAGCTGGTGTATGGGGCTGAATATGGCTGTTCTTTTAATGATAACATCGGACCAAATTTGTTAAGCGATGTTTCCAATAGGCGCTTATCAATTTGTTCTGCGGTCATTATGTTTAACCAACGTCCAATTTCCGATATATTGTGGACCTTGACTTGTCTTTTGTTTGGCTAGGGGACAGGTGCCGTTGACTTTGCCCAATTCCTCTCGTCTGATACATTTGACAATGAGTCGAATAGCTCCTGTAGCGTTGGCGCTTCATTCAGGTTATCAGCTGCTATCGCTGCCTCCCGTGGTGAAAGGAATGCCACTTCGTAACTTGAGTACCCCATAGAAAAGAATTCCCGTTCGATGGACCTCACTATCCCGAAGTTTTCCAGAATTTTTTTCAGCATTAGCCTACTATAATCCCCCTGCAGCAGCATGCTAAGCTGGGATCCATCAGCCATTGCTTCTGTGATATTAGCGTTTTGTTTGTCCATTGTGTGTGTAATTCTGTAAGCGTAAATATGAATAGATGTTGTGAGGATCATTACTTGATACTGTACATGTATGAGTGTTCTTGTAGTGTAATTCGTGTTGTTATTGTTTGTAAGTGATGTATGGAACGCAGATATGAGAATAAAATAAGGTTTATAAAACTATTGGATAATGGGTAAGGAATACATGGATAGATACAATTATTACTTATCTTGCTATACCGAAATATTTGCGTACTTGTAATACAATTGAATAAGTAGTTTTAATACATGCTAAAGCTTAATATTACAAAAGAGGAAAAAAAAAATTTTGGCAATAGAGTAACATGCAGCTAAAATAGAATACAAAATGCGCTTTTAAATTTAAAGCCTAATCATTTTTATTTTTCTAATTATTATATTTATTTATTTATGTTAATATACATATGTATTTTTTTAACTAATAATAAACGTACTTCATATCAATCCTAAAGATAAAATTAAACAATAAAGTGAAGTTAAGAAGAAGGAATACGTAAAAGGAAAAAATTGATTTTACAAAGCTTAAAGTTGAAATCTTAGAACTAAGTCATGTGTATTCAACGTAGAAGGTGGCTAGTTAAATGGTAGGGTTCAATTATTGGGTTCATTTTCTGCTACTTTTGATCTTTTCTCGTAGATCAATGGTTTTGGTAAGGATTGACTTCGTTTCTGTAGTTTGTGTACAGCGTTGTCTTCTGCATGTAATCACATGTCTGTGGTAAGTCATTAACTCAACTTGTTGTTGACATAATGGGTGAGTCAATTTTTGGTTCATTTTGTATTTTGTACTCCTTTTAATTGGTTCAGCGTATTTCGTGCGATATTTGGGTTCATCGTTCTGCAATGCTAAAGTAGCGCTTTTAGGATCCATGTATTTTACATATCCTTGGGATAATCTTCCCTGCTGATCTCTAACGGCATAACATTATTCTAAGGTGCCAAATTGAGAGAAATAATTAAAGAAATCTCTTTCCCTTTTCGCTTCTTCTATATCCCATGGCAGAAGACACATAAGTCTTTTTGGATCAATGTTTGGTGTATCATTGTCGTTTCTTGATGGTGTTGGTGAAGAGATATTTTCTGCTTGACAAATAGTGGATTTCATCTTAACAGGAAAAAGTGTTTGAACTTCTTCTCCTGTATTTAGTGTTTCATCAGTTACTGTAGTAAATAAATCACTATTGTATTTGGCGGTTATGGTTTGATATTCATAACTATGTAAATCCGTAAGAATGTGCATTTTCTTAATATTTCCTTTATTTTCTAATTGTTTGATAACTTTATGTAAAGGTTGGTTCATGTAAATCTTGTCCTGAATTCAATATATCAGCAACTTGTTTTAAAATATGCTCATGGCGTTTCGTGGTATTGTATAGTTCTTTGAATGCGGCTGCACAAATATGGCTATTTTGTGTATACAATTTAATATATTCTTTTTGATTGGTATCCAAATTTTTGATGTTAGTATTTATAACGTTTTTATCATCTTCTGTGACTAAGCCGTAAAGTCCTTTAGCAATGCTCCCAATAATTCCAAAAGGTGTCAGTCTTTTTGCTCGTATGCTGGGGGGTGAAATAATGTTATCTCTCGCATGGATTCCCACAGTATTTATTATGTTTAATAGTGTTGCGTTGAGGTTCGTCAATCGCTTTATTTTTAAATTCAAGAAGTCCATTTCCATATAGCGAGTGCAAGTAGAATAACCAAACTGTACAATACAATATCGAAAAGTTTCGTTTAATTCTTGAGTAGGTGTTTGTTCTAACATGAATTTATTAACATCCAGCCATATCACAATCTTCCAATCGGCTCTCTTAATTTTTGTTACACCGATTCGTTCGTAGTATGTTGCAGGGTTTGTTTCAAGTGGTTCTATGCTATAGTTGCCATGATTAGCATAGTTTATAGTTTAAATCTGCGCGACCTTCGAACGCTATTGTCATTAAGATGGCCAATATAATCTGCATCGTTGTGTTTTTTTTTTCTCTGGAAGACATGTAGAATATGTTTCTTACAAGAAATTATTATCGGGGAACTAGTTTTAATTTATCTGTGTGTTTGCGTATAGTTTCACCATTGGTTTTTTCAAGTAACACATTATTTCCCACTAAAACTGTTCTAACCTTTAGGGGTTCATTATAAAAGCGATCAACTTTATGGGAACGCACTTCTTTCTTTACCCAAACGTAATCTCCTGTTTTAACATTTAGAGGCTTTAATTTTTTATCATATCTTGTTTTTGCTTGTACTTTCATCTTTATTTGTTGATTTCCTGCCGCAATTTCTTGAAGTCGCCTTATAAGATCTTGTAAATATAGTGGGTATGTTCGTAATCTTTCATCTTTAGGTATTTTTAAGGGCAACCTTGCTACTCTCCCAAATACTAGTTCATAAGGCGAAAAATTTGTAGCTGTATGTACACTCGTGTCATACATGAAAGCTGCAAATTTTGCTAAGTTGTCCCAGTCATCATGTGTTCACATGTAAGTTTGTATAAACTCAGCTAGGGCAGCATGACTTCGCTCTAGTGATCCGTTTGTTTGAGGGTGGTATGCTGATGTAATTAGATGATTGGTTTTGAGGGTTCTCATGAGTTGTTCCAACAAATTAGACATAAATGTAGCATGTCTATCTGATAGAATTGCTCTAGGCGCACCATAAACTAATATTAGATTTTGCACGAATGCATCGGCAAGAGTGCTTGATCTTAGGTCTGGTACAGGGACTAATATGATATATTTAGTCAAATTACACTGTTTGGTCAGCAAATGGCAATTACCATTTGGTGTTATTCTTAATTTACCAACAGTATCGATGGAAACCGTCTAGTACACCTATCGATCTCAACAGCCTTGAGACAGATGGGACTGGTTGACAATCCTTGCTAATAAAATGAACTATATTGTCTCTTTTGTATGTAAGGCAATATCTGGTGGTAACGACATTGTTTACTAGCTTAGCTCCATTTTCGTTCTTAGAATTATCAGTACTACTGCTACTATCACTAAGACTTACATACACTCTTCCGTGCTGTTGTTTGTATCGATTAATGGGTTGAAAAGAGTATAAGTCTGATAGTAACATGAAATCAGGTGCAATAGTTCGATTCATTGATTTATTTTCATTGCAGTTTATTTATTTGTTGTTTTCATTTAAGTTATCCGGGGTTTCTTCTGTTATTTGTTGCAAGTCTGGCGCTTTAGATCGTCTGTTTTTTGCAGTAGAAAAAGTACTTGTTTGCGTTGGTGTGCTAAAACTTAAAGGTGTTTTTTCCTAAATAGGTGGGGTAATTGGAAATTTTCCACTTGTCCTATATTTTCTTAAAATTTCTTCTTTATCGAATATGGGTTTAAGACCTGTTGTACGTCTTGATATATCCGCAATTCTTTCATCTAATACAGAATCATTAAAATTATCAGGATCATAGGTGTCCGTTTCGGTTAATATGTCTTGAATTTCGGGGTCCGGTTAATCTCCATCAGAAAATCTATTTACTGATGAAAAATCGGCCTGTTCGGGCTCATCATCGTTGTTAGATTTGTCTAAATATTCATGAAGGCTTTGGTTAAATCTCTTTGTTAACTCTTCTATTTTTTGATTAGTAACTTCATCAGTATTATTTGTCGTAGTTTTAGGTTGGTCTTCAAAAACGTCATCATTTGAACTTTTGCTAAGTGAAATTGGTGTAACGGAAATTTCAGTATTTGTCATGTCTGCGTCTGAATCAGTATCCGTATTTGAGTCTATTTCTGTTTTAGTCACTTCTTGCCGTAATCCACTTCGTCTAGGGTCATATACTAGTATTTGAGTATCTTCTCTTGACGATTCTTCAGTATCGTTTGGGTCATTTTCGGAAAACATACTTGTTCTTGACGATGCACCAAGGTTAATTATATCTCTAACTGGTAATTGTGGCATTTCCTCATTTTTGGAACTATTATGTTCTATTTCTGTAGTTTTTAAATTCATATCGCTAGCGTGTGATGTTGAGGCTACTGATTCTGAAAAATTCACTTTTAATGAGCTAGAATCTTTTGATGTGTTTTTAGTGATATTTCCTAATATATTCGGTTGAGATGTAGATGATTTCTGTGGCTGTGGAAATGTTTTTGTTCGGGTTCTTTGAGCAATCACATTATGATCTAATTTCGGCCGTTCTTTGTTCGTTTTTGAACCAAGGGGTCGTCCAGGACCCTTGATTAACTAAGGTACATCTGGTTCTGATATGGTCATGCTTCTTGGTTTTGTTATTCCTATTATTTCCTTCGAGGTTGTTGGCAATGCTTTAGGTTTCATCGTCGTTAATTTGGATGCTCTTACTATTTCTTTCCTCTGACTTTGTAATTCTGTTTTCTTCTTTTCCTCTGTTTTCTTTCGACCCATCATTAAAACTCTTAGTAATGGTAATCCATTGTTTATATTATTTTCTGCATAAAGAAATGATCCTAGTGGGTTTCTAGATAATGCATCAGCGTTGGTATTGAGTCTTCCTGGTTTGTATTTAAAAGTTTATTCATAATCGGTGAATTTAAACATCCAGTGCATTAAACGCTGACCTGGGTCTTTTCTTGTATGCATCTAATTCAATGGCTCATGATCGGCTACGAGAACGAATTTATTTCCTAATAAATACGAACGAAAGTGATGCATTGCATATAGTGTGGCTAGACATTCCTTTTCAGTCGTGGAATAATTTATTTCGGCTTTATTTAAAGTTCTTGAAAGGTAAGCGACAAGATGGTCAAACCCATCTTTTTCTTGACTCAATACCGCTCCAATTGCATAGTCAGATGCATCTGTTGTTAACTTTAATGATTTACTAAAGTCGGGGAATTGTAAAATAGGCTCTTGACATAGGTGATCCTTTAGTATTTGAAAACTCTTTTCCTGCACTTTAGTCCATTCAAATTTTTCCCCTTTTTTAATAAATTTGATAATGGTGTAGCTATTTTTGAAAAATCTTTAGTAAAGCGTCTATAGTATCCTGCTAGTCCTAAAAATTGTCTAATATTTTTCATAGTTTTTGGTTGGGGAAATTCTCTAATGGCTTGTATCTTTTTAGGGTCCGGTTCAATCCCTCGTTGACTCACTATATGCCCAAGAAATATTACTTCTTTTCACAAAAATTCAACTTTATCTGGTTGGAGTACCATATTCGCTGATCTTAACCGATCGAAAAGTAACCTAACTTAATGGTCGTGATCTACTAGATCTTTTGCGTAAATAAAAATATCATCTAAATACACTAGCATTTTAACATTCAATAAGCCTCTTAATATGAGATCCATTAGTCGTTGGAACGTGGCAGGTGCGTTTTTCAGGCCTTCGGGCATTCGTCTATATTGGTAATATCCATGGAAAGTCGTAAATGCTGTTTTATACTTATCATGTTCATCCATGGGAATTTGTTGGAATCCACTTGCCAAATCGAAAACTGAAAAATATACGGCTCCTCCTAACTGGTCCATAATATCTGCGATATTAGGCAATGGATATGCATCACCAATGATATATAATGGTCTTTTCATTAAGTTCTCGGAAATCAATTACTACCCTCCATCTCGGGTTTCCATGGCTATCAGATTTTTGAGGGAAAATCCAAAGAGGTGAATTATACGGTGATGACGAAGGTTCGATTATTTTATCGTTAAGTTTCTTTGCTACGTGTTCCTCTCAAACTTTTCTATGTACTGGTGGGTGACGATTTTGTTTAGTGTTGATAGGGATGTTATTTTTCGTCGGAATTTCGTGTGCGACAAGGTTAGTACACGGTAAAGTGTCGCCTGGTAACAAGAAGATTTCTGAGAATTTAGAAATCAATTCATATATTTGGTCTCGTTCTTCCAAGTTTAAATGACTGGTGCACAGAATTCCTTTGAGGTCGTTTATTCTATCTCGTTTATTTTTAACGATTGGTCTCTCATGTTTGCTGCTAGTGAATTTGTGATTTTTCTATGCTTGTTTTATGAGTTTTATGGTTTTTTGGTTTTTTTCCATCTCTTTCTAATTGCTCTATTTCCTCAAAAGTTTTTGAAAAGGGATAGGGTTCATTACGTCATCATCTAGTACTATAGAATTATGATAATATAATAATGCTGCTCGTCGTTCCTTACAAAAGTTTTGACCCAATAAACCGCCATCTTTGATCGGAAAATCGTTAGGGATCACATGAAAAATTGTAGGTTTTTCTTGTATGGTCATATACGTTGTTCCTTTAGTTAAAACTGCGTGAGGTGTGATTTCAGTAAGGTCAATAATTTTACTAGTCTCTTCTCGTAAAAATGGGTGCAACTGATCTAATTTAATCAGATTTGTGGCGGTGCCATTATCGAGCATGAGTGTTATAAAGTGATTTTTCCCTTCTGGGATTGATAACCTTATGCTTGTAGGCTCGTCGTCTACGCCAAGTCCCTGGCAGGTACCAATGTGGATGGTTTCAATTCTGTTGCTATTTTCATTACCTGCGCTGAAACATTCGGTGTAGGGGTTGAATTCTGTCTTTGGGGGCTCACCTCCGAACGACGATTGGGGTGAGCCGCCTGAGAGTTTAAATGATGCGGCAAACGGTTGTCTCCTGGTTGGTATTGATTTTGAAAGTTCTGATTCTGATAGTTAGGATTAAAACTTTGTTTATTATAATTATTATTTCGGGGGTACCTATTATAATTCTGACCTCTGCCTCGGTATCCTTGATTATTAAAAGGATTAAAATTAGCATTCCTTTGAGTGTAATAATCATTAGTATTTTCGTTATCATATTGTCCGAAATTATCCTGATAATAATTAGCGTTTCTCGATTGATTTTGAAAATTCCAATTTCTTCCCTGATTCTGATCATTTTTACAGTAATTCTGTCCATTATTTTGTTGTTGATATTGTCTATTATAATTTTGATAATTATTATACTGCCTATCAGCGTGATTATTCTCATTATCGATCTGTTGTTCATTAACTTGAGCCACTTGATGTGATGAGAATGGCTGATCGGGATATCTATTCTGCTGTTGATATGAGTTGTTTAAATTATTTCTGAAGTCACTACGAGGTAGTCCTTGATATCGCGTATCCGGAATTATACCTGCTCTCATTCGGCTCTCCAATCTCAACGCGTAATTGAAGGCGTCGTCTAGAGAAGCAGGTTCTTTCGCATCTACCTGCTAGCTTATCATAGGTGCTAGTCCTTTCATGAACATGTTTAACGCCATGTCTTTTATAGGGGTCATTCTATGCGCGTTGTATGCATTGCCTTTATCTTCCATCAAGGCTTTTTCAGCACCGCTTAGCACTAGCTTTACGTAATCATGATATTCACCAACTCATTGGCCTTGTTGTTGGCGCCCTTTCTGTAGCTGAGTTTGATAGTAAGCAACGATTTGTTCTGTTGCATATCTTTTTTTTAAATAGGTTATAAATGCTTCGAGGTTTTCAAAATCTTGGCTACTTACGCTTATGCGTGCGGCATCTCGTAGATTCTGCAATACTGCTCTTTTATATAAATCTTTTTGATCATCTCTGACCCAGCTTTCTCCATTTCTTACATCTTGTATATAACCCTTCAGTGGAATATTTTTCCCATCGAATACAGGGATGCATTTAATCGCATGCTGAAATGAGAAGTTGGCATTGAGAGACTCCATCAGCGCTTCCGCTACTGTGATATTGGCATCATCGTTTTCATTGACCATTTTCCTAGTTGTATAAAACCTTACGTGCGTTTTTTTTCTTCCCCTTTTTTTTTATTTTTTTAATCTTTTTTTATTTTGTTTTTTTTTTCTATTCTTTATGTGTGTAATACTAACAAAAAAAAATTATACTACTATTTTGTTTTGTTTCTTTGTTTTGTAAAAATATTCTATTAAACCCTTGACATTTATCGCAGAAGATATAAGTAATAAAGAAATAATTGGATGTATATATATCTGTGTATTTATTCGTGTGTGGATGTGTATGTCTTTAATGTGAGCGTTTGCTTAACGCATGCAAGTGCAATAAGTTTGCTTTAATTTTTATAGGTATACGATAAGTGTACTATGTGTATGCCCAAAAACTAAAGTGAGAGAGTGTAATCGAGCACGCTTATATGATATCATCTGCTTTAAGCAAGGGAGTATACAGCGCAGGGATTTCTAATGTGGCATGTGTAGCTATATATAAAAATTTCTACGCGAGCATCAGCTAGTGCGCGGTGTAGTATTGAAGGGCTCTTTCTGTACGAGAGTATCCGACTTGAATTAACACTTTTTCCTCTTTAAGCAAGAATGGGCTCGACGGTCACAGTTTAAATACCGTATTAATAATTTTTTTTATATATTCGTATGTATATGAGTAATTTTCTGCCCATGCGTTTATATGTTCTTGAGTGCCTTTAAGAAACTCTTTTTCCGCGAAAGCAATTAATTCATCAAATTGTGTATTTAATCGAATTTTGAAATTATCGCATTTCCGCTGAACATTAATTTCTGAATTATAAAAACTATTTTTCTGAAACGTACTTACTAAGGGATAGTAGGGCATGACGGGCACCCATTATTGTTTACACTCTAACAATTTTTTTCCACCTTAAATATTATTCTCCAGCTGAGCATCTTTTAGAGTGTGACACATAGAATAAAACTACCCAAAATAAAAAATATGTAAATCAATAAATAATTAGTTATCAGATAATGAAATATAGTTCTTAAAAATGCTCATTCTGCCCCCCTGCGGGCACAGTAAACATAGCTGTAGGGTACGATGAGCGCGGGATGATTAAAATAATTCGATGGTAGGTGAACAACAGTATTTATATTAATTAATTTTTAATGATATTTAACAAACATAAAAAATTTATTTAAGAAACATGAAACATTTATTTGTTAAATCATTGTACATTACATGTAATATCACAAGTTACATTACAATCTGTTAGATAAGTTATTTTAATACCACAAACATCTTGCCTTAATCTCATAAATTTTGTGCTTAGTACAAATAACTGTATGCCAATATCACATCAATGTTGCACTCTAATATTATAAAAATAAAGCTTCATTAAAATGAAATATATACGTAAAAAACCTCTTCAGTCTTGCCAGTTTAAGATTGTAGGAAAAAAGAACTAAAATTTATAGGATTCATAGCAACTGAATTTACCAAAGAATCACTTTGTGTAATATTTTAAATATTCGATTTGAATATTATGAATATTTCTCTCCATCTCCTTTTTGTATCGTCACATACCATTCTTATTTTTAGTCAAGTCACGATCCACAGTTAAACTTACTTACTTATAAAATAAGACAGACTAGAGAAATTCAAAGCTAAGACTAAGGTTAAGTTAATCAGCTTTGTTTTGATTCGAACAGAATGACAGCGTCTGCTGCAGACGCAGAGTTCTCAGGCTCATTGTGCCTCAAACGCGGTGCCCATCATGTCCCCTAGAAGCCATGTTTTAAAATATATATAACTTTTTAATGGTGGAAGATAAAAATTTTTTTTCAACGGATCTTGAAAGTAAATCAAACAGACTGTT